>JAVQKC010160813.1:0-18241 GCA_036025475.1 Philypnodon macrostomus
GTTACTGCGAGTCCTCTCTGTGTGACTGCGAGTCCTCCCCTTGTTACTGCGAGTCCTCCCCGTGTTACTGTGTGTCCTTTCTGTGTGACTGTGAGTCCTCCCCGTGTTACTGAGAGTCCTCCCCGTGTTACTGTGTGTCCTCTCTGTGTGACTGTGAGTCCTCTCTGTGTGACTGTGTGTCCTCCCCGTGTTACTGTGTGTCCTCTCTGTGTGACTGTGTGTCCTCCCCGTGTTACTGCGTGTCCTCTCTGTGTGACTGTGTGTCCTCCCTGTGTTACTGTGTGTCCTCCCCGTGTTACTGCGAGTCCTCCCTGTGTTACTGCGAGTCCTCCCCGTGTTACTGTGTGTCCTCCCTGTGTTACTGTGAGTCCTCTCTGTGTGACTGTGTGTCCTCCGTGTGTTACTGTGTGTCCTCCCCATGTGACTGCGAGTCCTCCCTGTGTCACTGTGGGTCCTCCCCGTGGTAATGGTAATAGTTGTCTGTCAGTGTGTGTATCTAAGTGTCAGCCCTGAGACTAACCCACCTCAGGCCCATAGTAGCTAGGACAGGCTCTAACCCAGTCCACTGTGTTCTCAGGTGGGTCTGATCTTCTTTAACACCCCGGACCACCTCAGGAGCCTGGTCCAGTCTGGCTGTGGTCCGGTCCAGTCCGGCTCTGGTCCGGTAAAGTCCCGGCGTGGGGCAGAGGAGGCGTTATTGGCCCTGACCCTAACGGAGCGTCTGGATTTGGAGGTGAGGCCCCTGAGCCGCGGGGGCCCGGTCGAGGCCCTGGTTCTGTTTCAGAAACTGGGGGTGGGTCGTCTGGAGCTGTACGTCCTGAGTCCAGAGAGGGGCAGCGCTGAGTTGGAGTACCTGCGGCAGCGCTGGGTAGGGGGCAGTAAGGCCCGTACCGGGGTAACTCTACCAGACGGGACTGCGGCACAGATACCCGTACCCTACCTGGCCTCCGCCGCGGTTCTGCTTATCTGGATTCCGGCCAAACCGGACCAGAATGTGGTCCGAGTCCTGTTCCCGGGAAACGCTCCTCAGCAGAAGGTCCTGGACGGGCTGGACAAACTGAGACACCTGGACTTCCTCCGGACACCGTCGCCTGCTCAGGCCAAGGTACAGCACACACACATACACACACGCAAACACACATACACACACACACATACACACACATACACACACAAACACATACACACACACACAGCAAACAATAAGCTTGTCCTCTTTTTGGAAATGAAAAATCACATTGTAAACAAGGCAGGGCAGGATCACAACCAGTAACTATAGCTGTGGCCTTTGTGGCATTTTGCTCAGTTGAAATTTGAAACCAGAAGTGACACGCCACATTGCACCGGGGAGTCACATCTCACCAAGGTAGTTATTTGGGAACTTTGGGGCTTCCCATTGTTTAAAGGGACTCTATTGTGCTTTTATTTAGCTTTAAAAATGCTATAATTGTGTTTTCTTGTCAATTACATAACATGGAGTATGTCTCATTCATGCATGTTTGAGTGAAATCTGCTCAGGCGCTGAACTTCTAAGGAGCTAAAAAAAACTTTGTAGATAGGTGAAGAAACCCCACTTTGTTACTACTCTCCATTGTTGGAATACTGAAGAGGGTGTGGCCAGCAGGGAGAAAGGGGGCCTTAAAGGGACAGTCACCTATTAACTGAGCAGAGAAAGCAGAATAGACTCCCTTTATAGTAAAAATTGAGAATGGACTACAATAATCATACATAAAACCATACTTACATGCACATATCAGGTCTGTCATTACGTCACATATCATTAGATCATTCTTGGCACTTGCACTCTAGAGCAATGTCAACCACTCCATTCACATTCACTTTCACTTTCCAGTTCCAATTGCGTAAACTAGCTTTGTGTAATCTTGTTTGCAACCACAATGAGAAGATCCTAAACTGAAAGTCTTGTGGTGCGTTATTGGAATCGGCCACTGTTTCATTGCCCTGAATGAGTCAGCTTCAGTTCAAGCCCGGCCCTTGTGGTGGAGAATAGTGAGCTCCACCTGCAGGAGTGGCCAAATGACTGGAAGACTGGGAATGGATGAGACAATCAGGGATTAGCGTTTAGACTTCTTGGATGTGTTTCTAGAGGGTTGGCTGTCTTTGCATTGAGGATGGCTTACACTGGGACAGCTGGACAGCCTATTTCACCTTTGGGAATATGAAGCAATGGGGGGAACACCCTACTGATCCCATACTATAGAGGTCACTGCTAAAACAAGAGGAAACACACAGGCTCTGAAGTCAAGTTATCCAGTGTCAGCTGTAGTTGACAACGCCTGTCTAAAGACCCTCTTAGGTCATCTGCATGGACAGTTTCTATTTACTGGACTTTACAGGGATCAACTGCAAGCCCTAACGTTGAGAGAATTATAAGATAAACATTATTTTGGTACTTAATTTGTAATCTAGAAGAGTTTTCACATCTGCAGGCTTTCCTTTTGCTACACTGTGCATGTCCCTGTGTGGCTCTCGTGTTTCAGATAGCAGCCTACAGAGCATACCTATGCAAAACCAATTTACCCTTAGCAACGCCATGCTACCTTTTCACACAATGACAATGACAGTGGAACCAAATGCAATAGCCAGACCTACTATTCTGCCTAATACACATTTTAACATATTGTCAGTTTTTGTTCCTTGCATGCTTTACCATATCTGTACTGTACAATTCTTTTGAAATCTCAAATGGGCCGTGACCAGACGTCCATTGGCTGGGCGCTAAATCAGATAAAACCAGTTTATTGAAATGGGGGCGAGGGTTGGACTATCTCACTTTTCCGTTTGAGAATTGGGACTGTAGCCCCTCCCTCTGAAGCAACAACAAGCAAATAAATCAGACACATATGGCCTGACGAACTCCAGATTGTGGCACCCCAGTGATGCTAAACATGTGCTAATCATTACACCCTGCCTTCCTGTTGGACTCGATGTCGTTATAGCACACACATTCCAGCCCACGACACACGCTTCAAATCAGACTGATATTAGCTTTAGACCTGCTGTAGTCCTGGTTCCAACCTGGTTTAACCTGTTTCTAGTAAAGTCCTGGTTTAGTTATCGTGTTGACCTGGTTTAACCCTGACGTAGCTCTGTTTTAACCCCCGGTTCAGACATGGTTTATACCTTCTATGGTCCTGGTTTACGTATATCTCTTGTTTAGTCCCGGTTTAGACCTGGTTTAGTCCTGATTTATAGGCCTTGCTTTTGAGGGGCTTTGGATCAAAATAGGCCTACAACGCCCTTGCTCAGGCCTTTGGTATGAAGCAATAAAACGATGAAAGTATCCCATTGGATCCGCCTTTCTTCATAACTTTATCATGAACATCATGCATGGGTTTATGTATAATTCCAATCAGGTTTCTGCTACAAAAAGTCATATGATTGGTTCTCTTGCAGAGACATTCCCTACATCTCCCAAACAGAAACTCTTTTTAGCTTTGTTATCAGTGCGTTATTCATTCCTGCAGCTTTGCTATCTTTTCAGAGAGCAACTAAGCTTCTTTGACAGCCCTTCCTTAAAATGCTGCCAATTCTAGCTTTATGTGAGTTATGTGCCAGTAAATATTTTCATTCCCCAAGTGGTGCCAACACTTTCAACGTCTTTCCAAAAATCAGGTTAACCAGGGGAGCAGATCTTGCTAACTGGATATTATGGCACATTGTATGTACTTTGTCTGTGTTTGTAGTGGCAGATGAAAGGTTAGCATAGACGCTTAGCACAGGGCTGTTTACATGTGTCTAAAGGGTTAATCAAGAGGTCATCAAGAGGGTTGCACATGCTAACACTTAGCTTTTCAAAGATGCAGGATTTAGAAAACACACTAGCTAACTTCATTACACGTTGCCCTTCCACTGAGGATGTGGTTAGTTGACATGCAGTCCGGGGTTCAATTCCCCCAGAGTCTCAAGTACTAGACCTAAGCCCCCCAAAAAGGAAAAGAAATTGTATATTTTAGTCACGAAATACAATACAACCTACAACTGACCATCATCTGGTTTTAGAGAAGTGTTAAAGGCCAGAAGAAAGAAACAGGAAGAAATTCGCTTTTTTTGCTATCTGCTTTGACATGAGCAAATCTTGTGTGATATTTTTCTTATTGTTTGCTAAGGTTTTTCACTGGACGCCCATAATTCCTTCCCACACTAGGAGCCTGTGACCCTTTGAGCCTGGATTTATACAAATATTTGCATAAAATGATTCAATAAATGAGACTATATCAGGATTGTTCTATTAGGGATTCTGATGTGAGGTCAGATGTCACTCTTGATATATGTGCCTGGCTAAGCTGGTGGCTGTATCGCGGCCTGGCCAAAGGAAGCTGTGGCCAAACCATAAGGCTGAGTTTGAAGCGTGCGATTTGTGTGATGTGTAAGCACTCATCCTCGGGTCTGGACGGGAGCCCAGAGAAAACCACTTGTAGGATCCACTCTTAAGCCACTGACAGCTTTTCCCAGCAGCCACATACACGACAAGGTGGAGATAGATTGATCAATTCTAGTTCCTCGCAGTAATGTGTCTCTGTGGTCTACATCTTGATAAGATAAGGAGTTTATAAATCCAGGAGTGCCACAACACATTCAACAGCAGATTTTCACTGTAGAGCCACTGAATGTTGAAATACAGCACAGAAGAGATCTAGTTTTATCCAGATTTATAGAGAGACAAATAGACAGAGAAGGAGGCATTTCTAACTGTTACCTTCAGCTCTGTACGTGTAAGGATGTGTACAGGAGCAGGCAAACATGTCCAAACTGATATGGTAATTAAAATGAATCCATAATATAATAAACCCTGGTGGTGGCATAGTCGTTAGCGCTCGGAGGAGGTTGTAGGCTGGATAATACATGATTTTGCTGGGTAGAGACAGCATACCACTTCCCTTGTGTTACCGTGGGTTTTCTCCAGCATCCACCATCCAAATGCATTTGTCTTTTTTAAGTTTTTTACCCTTATGGTCTGTCACTGTATGTCCCTGTGTCAGCCCTGCGAAAAACGTGGCCGCTGTCTGTAGAATGTACTTCAAGGTCCATAGTTGTTGCTAGGCTGCATGACCCCAACAAGAATAAATGGATAATCATTTCAAAAGCATTGAAAAGGAACATTGGCTATTACATAGAAATAAGCAGCATTCATTACATAATTATTCTTATCATACATTCATGCTTTATTTGAAACATATGGAAATAACAACAGAAATTCACCCTCTGGCAGTGCACTGTATGAATCCTTATGTGGAAACCATTAGGGGAAATTCTGTCGCCACAAATGCAGAACATAACCTATACTTAATGTGATGTGCTTATTCAGGTGGCTGAACAATCAGTTTAATACATGTGAAGCTGTAGACGGGTTTAATTAAAACGTGTGAACGTGATGATTAAAAAAAGTCAATTAGTCTCTAAGGTTATAACAAAGTGCACTGACTGAACTCTAAGCATTTAGCAGTGAGACGTGAAGGACTTAGATAGTCGTTTTTGAGTAGTTCATAATTCACTATACTTTTTACTTCTACAACTTGAGTATTGTTAATCAAAAAATATATTTTATTTAATTTTTTGCCTTTATTGTTCTGATGACATTTATTTTCAAAGAGGTTAGTTTTAACATCACACTTGTGATGGAGTAAGAGAATGAACACTATAATAATACTAATAGTGATACTTTTATTACCCCCCCCTCTTGAAACTGAACCAGATCATTCCTCAAACACACTTTAGGTAAGGCCCCGGATGAGCAGCTGGATGTATGCAGGCTACAGTTTGAGTTTATACTAGAGTCCTGAAGGATTTTTGCAGGCTGCAGATCCCAGCCCACTCCCATCTCAAACCGACCCTGTTGCTTGATCCGCAGTGATGAGAGATGTTGTGGATGTATTGTTGCTTTATGCATTCCAGATGAGACCTTCGCCTGTTCCTCCACCCATGCCTCGTGTCTCGAAGTATGTGTTTATTCGTGTGATAAATTTCGGTCGGGTGTGGTCAAAAAAGCTTCTTGACAACAGCGATTTTAGCATTTCCCTATCCATGTTGGAAAATAAAACAAGGAAGAATAGGAACAAACATATTAAAATGTACAGACAAAACCATATGGTGAAGTTGAGCGGTTCACAAAATAAATATAGCATAGCGGTTGAGTCCCTCTGCACAGTGGTGGGGGGATGGGCTGGTAATTGAAAACAGAGCTTGTTTTTATATATATATATTTCCATTATAAAGTTACCCTTTCAAAACAATTACCTGAACTATCATTACAGTACAGCCACCAGTTTTGCCTCAACATTCTTCAAAGTGTTGCCAAACCAAATAGTCAGGATTTAATTTATTTTAACTAATGTCTGGCATGAATACCCAGCACCCAGTGATAAAGATGCGTGCTCATGGAAAAACAGTTCAAGCCACAAACGGTTCTCCTCTTGTTTTCTCGCCGCTCACAGAACTCCACTGTAGTCCAAGCGCAGTCCATGGACGAATATGCAATTTTATAGATCTAGGGGATTTTCCAAGAAGAATTTTTGTATTCTCTGAGGTCATTGTTCGGGGTTTATAGACATGTTTACTGAATTACTTTTCATTTTGCATAAGTAAAATGTATGTAAAGACTTAAGGGATAATAGTATGCCTGTTACTTTTTGAACAAATTCTAGACACCTCATTAGAATCATTATGTTAAAAAAACTGAAGCCACATTTACTCTGGGAGCTGTAAAAAAAAAATTAAAAATCAAAAAGATTCTATGCATGTCCCACTCACGTCTTCTTTTTTTAAAGGTCCTTTAAAACTCTTCTTAAAGGGGCCCCTGATTGTTTTGTAGATACATAAATATATACAAAATACATCATAGTAAACATCCAGTATGTTCTGTACTTTATTTTCTTGTGACCAGGAAATTCCAAAATCTATCAGCAGCTCTTTCCATGAAGTAGCCTTTCCTTCTTGGACGCCGTGTTTATATGTGGTGAGCTAAGGTTTGGGTCTTGTTTCAGCCGATGGGGCTGGCCCGCAGACAACAGGCAGCTGGAACTACCAAAACACATATACACACACCATGTCAGTGTAGTGCTTCACAGGCCACCCTGGTCACACCCAAAGCATCCCAAGCATGCAGGGCCGGGCACTTACTACACAGCGGTCTCTAAATATGCCCACACTGTAAAAATGTCAAATAATTAAAATTCAATTCAACTGTTTTAAATGATAAGCTCACATTAAATACTTAGTAGCAGCTTTGATTTAAGGTGTCAAAAAATAGCCCCCCCCCCAGTTAATGTTCCAGGTTTGTGACTAATTTTTCATGGTGTACCCCGCTGAAAAATTCAACTCAAGTACAATCAGTTTTTTAAAAAAGTAATATTAACGTCAAATTTTACAGTGTGCATATCTGTGTGGGTACTGTGTGTGAAAGAGAGGGGTCCAGTCTCCAAAATGGCCGCCCTGTGGGGATCCACATGCACAGGGCCATATGTTCTCTATAAAGGGCGCAGTTGACAATCCGGTCAGGAATGGAACCGATAAAGCTGTATAACAGTGGGCTGAGTGTCTCTGAACTCTTCCTCCATCCCAGGGGCCAACAGAGAGTGACCTCACCCTGCCTCCACCCCGCACACCCACTCCCCCTTTAAGACTTCCTGGCTGGCCCGAAAAACTGCACCACAGCTGGAGCATGCAGCAAAAAACAGGGGGAAAAGGCATAATGTGGATGATTTCTTAACCATACCCTGTCTATTTGTTCCATTGTACCATTTTGATTCACATTTTGTCCAGCGTTACTCACCAATATCGGTCAAGCCCTCCTCTTCACCGGCACACGTACGTAAGAGCTCCTTGCATTCCTGAGCACACAAGCTGCCATAACATCTGAGGTTTACCCTGTCAACATGACATTTGGGGCTGGAGATTATTGTGTGAATGAGGCATGAATGCGGTACGACTTTCTTTGACTCAGTCTTTGAGCGTCCCAGTGAGCTGTCAATCAAAAAAAAAAAACAGCAAACAGATGGCCGAGGGCTTTAGCGGGGAGCTTTAGCATGCAGGGATCCGCTGCCAAAAGGCAATTGTCTGATACAGGAAAAGCCAGGAGATAACCTCACGCTTAGCTGCATCGTCCCAAGATGATATCCAGACGGGATAGGGCATTGTATCGCATGCAGACCATCACTTTAAATATTTATGTTCAAAACAAACAGGGGTGAATGTTTAAATCAGGGTTGTCCAAACATTTTCGGTACTATGAGGTTGAAGGCTATTCACTGATAGGTTATACTATGGATGCCCTTCTTCAACCCCACATTTATCTGGGCTTGGGAGCGCTGGCTGAAACTCCATACATAACTGCTGTGTGAAACAGATCTCAGAGACTGTTATTAACTTTTGGGATACTGCTGAAAAATATGGATTTTAGAGAGGAACATCTTTCACCTTTTACATAGTGACATAATATGAATATTGTATCTACTTGTGTTCATTTGGGCCAGTTGTTCATGAAGTTCACAGGTAAATCAAAAATGGTATATGGGCTGCCTTTTGCCCCTGGGCTATAGTTTGAACACTCATTCAAACTTTCAATAAGACCCTGATGTCGTATGCACAAAATGTCAAATCAATGGCGTTATCTCTTTGACCTCAGCCACTTTACAGATTTTGCATGCTTGGGTGACTCATGAATTATAAAGTGTTTAATTATTCTATTGAAGTTAATGAAGTCACAGAACACATTTAAATAAACACATTTCAGCTCAGTCTGAAACAATAATACTCAGTGCATCTGCTGATGGTCAGGAGAGCTCTCATTGGCCATAAACTTGAGGAGCAGGGAAGGGGGCCAGCATCTTGTGGACTTTTCCCCCAGTCCTGTCCAACTCAGGCCCAAGGGAAGCCCATCCAGAGAGAGGAGGAGTTGTTAAATTGGACGGCCAACACCCAGTACAGTGCATCTTGAGACCCCCCTCCCTCTCTTTCTCTCTCTCTCTCTCTCTCTCTCTCTCGCTCTCTCTCTCTCTCTCTCTCGTCTGGGATTCGTCACCCAGTGTTGTTTTCTCTATCTCCAGACACGCCCTGATTTATAATTCACTGGAGATTTAAGGAGGGAAGTGTCTTGTATGGTTTTCGAGTACTCCCGTATATGAAGTGGTGTAATGGAAAGTAATTCAACTAGCCCCACGCCCGTCATACCCGACAGCAAGGTGTATATCAGTGAAACGGGCCCTTACGTCTGCCACAACTGCTATGGCACCAATGCCCACCTTGATCAGACATTGTTTGATTTCTAAGCGTTTTTATAATAATGAGCAACCATAATAATATTTTACGTTGGGTACACTGTGGAGAATCACTGTACCAAGTTTCATTGCTGTCTGCCAAAGTAAGTCCCATAGGGGTCAAAAACATGGGGGCGCTATAGAGGCATTCTTTATTTGACCTCTGTAATTTGCCTATGTACATGAAAATATACACTAGCCCGGATCACTGTGCAAAAAGTCATGCGATTTTGTTTATGTTCAGCAGGATTAATGGCTCAATTACAGTGCTTCAGAGCATTAATTAGTTAATTAATTATTTGTCATTAATCGTAGATATACTTAATCCATCTACATGATATGTAACTGTCCAGAAAAGTTGAACAAGATCCGGCAAAAACATTGTGAGTTATTGGGTTCACAGTTTAGGGTAGTAATTCATTAATATTAATAATATTCATTGTAGAAGTACCAAAATCAATCCAGTTTGGCGTCTTTATGATATGTACCTGTTTGCAAATCTTGAACATGATCCAGCAATCTGTTTTTGAGTTATCGCATTCACACGTAGGATCTGCGGACGTGGACAGAGGTTATTCCATAAACTCACCGAAACTCTGGTTTCACCGATATAATGATATCAGTAGACACACTAAAGCGACCTGCTTAAGCCAATGTGACATGTTTATTGAAAACAACAATGGAATGGACGGTCAGCAATGGGAGACGTGTTTGTAATGTAAACAATATGCCAGCGTTTTATACGTAAGAGATAATACAGCATGAGGGTGTAGTTAAATCCAGAAAAAAACATGACAATGATCTAAAAAATGAGAATCAAGTGTTTGGTATTCTGTCTTATGATAAATGAGTGTTCGGCCACATTCAGGCTTTTTGTGTTGACAAAATGCCCGACAACCACACCACGTTCAAAGTCACTTTAATCACTTTTCTTTGTTATATTGCTTGGTTTGAAATGTAGTAGGTTTGCCTTACATATGATGAACAAATCCATTGGCTTGACTTTTAAACTAGTAAACAGGGCTACCCAATAAAGTGGCCGGTGAGTGTGCATCACCTTCAGTTTGACACGTGCCGTAGGAGGTCTAACATCTGCTTGGCTTTGTAGAATGATTGATTAGTTAATTGATTGTTTACCCAGTCTCTGATTCTTTCTTGTTGCCAATGCAGAACCTAACTTCTAGATGACCACAAGAGCGTGTTTTTTCACACAATCTAACTAAAGTGGCATTTCGGAGGCCGATTTTAAAAACATTTCAAGTACAATATTATTCACACACAAACGAAATCCTCCTCACATTCACAAAGGACTGCAAAAAGAAATGATGATCATCTTTTGAGCCCACAAAAACACATTGAAACTAACCTTGAGAGACTCCAGCTCAATATGATATTCATTTGGAGAACTATGTGGATTTTTAAGAACTGAACTCTTTAAAAATGCAAGGTCTGCATCATAGTTTACATATTTTGGAAGCATCAGATTTGTTCGACAAAAGAGACACTTATTGGCGGATAATTGTCACTCTGGGTTTCTAAAAGCATCCATCTTGTGTGGGCGTGCTTGAGTTCTTTTCACTCCCAGGCCTTGAATTAATACAGGACAGCCATCACTATTAGGTCCAGAGAAGAAGAGAGGATGATTAAGCTGAAGAAGAACAAGAAGGTCAAAGGTCAAGTCTGGCCTGTGGGAAGTGACCTTTTGTGATCTTCCATTTCCTGGTTCAGCTTTGGAGTCTTTTGCTCGACAGTAGGCATTCCATGTACTGGGAACAAAGGCAGTACTGTGTTGGCATGCAGCCTATGTTTGGTGTCTGGCCAAGTCTAGGCTGGCAGGAGGCATATGTGATGAGAATCTAAAGGTCTGATAAAAGACCTATAGAAGTTTTATGCTTACTGCAGTGAAGTGGATGTGGGAATACACAGTTTGAATGCAGAATGTGGAACCAGCGGGATACTCAGGAAGCTTTCGCATTTTAAGACCTGGTTTTGGTCTTCTCTTGGTATAGTCATGGTTTAGATATCTGTGGGCTATATTATAAGGATAAGGAGGTTTTAGAGCCAGGGTCATGTTTTGAAACCAATCACACGCTTGTACAGCACTCTGATTGGTCAATACATCCATTGCCATTGAGATTTTATTATAAAACTCAACACAAATTCACAGTTTGTTATTCTCATACTTCCCGGTTTGTGTACATACTCTCACACAGGGTCACAAAATCAGGTGGTGCAGCTTTTATTCCAACTTTTAGACCTGGGTTAGTCCTGAATGAGTCCCATTAGTTTGCAAAAGACACCTAGAAAGCCAAAGAGTGTATGAGGTGGCGGTGCTACTAGTGTGAGAAGTGTACAATTTAGCTTTAGAAAGAAAGCAGCTTGTGGCCAACATGTGAGTGGGGCAGCCAGGACTGTTGGATGTGGTCATGGCTGAGTGCAGGCCAGGCCAGACCTCATGGGGACCCACATGGCTGCAGCAAATGCTTTTCTATCCACTGAAGTGAAACAGGACTACAACACAGACAGAGAGCAAAGAGTGGAAATGTAGGCATGAATCATTGCTGCTAGTTAACAGTAAACCGATGTCAACATACAGTCAGCTTTTTTTAGAGCTATGTTTCTGTTGAAGGGCTGTAAGGGGGTTCTTACATTTGCTACTGAGACCTGGTTTAGTCCTGCATGTTTTCAGCATCAATCTAGATTTCATTCCTAGGTTACTGTACTTAAGGTTCTGCTATACAACAGTTGTACATATCACTGTCTAAAATACATACTGATTTACTACATTCAAGTCCGGCACACCATAAAGTTATTACAAAGACAATTTCCTTTCCCCCAAACCACACTACACTCCCCAGTGCGACCCCAGAGATGTATGGCATCCTTCAGGCCCCTCCTTCGCTATGTGTGTGTGTGTGTGTGTCTGTGTGTGTGTGGTCTTCACCAGTCGAGGGTGTAGAGGCCAAGAGGTCAATGTTGTGCATAGCTTTATGTTCTGTGTTCCCTTTGGCCCAAATTGTCCAATGCATCCTACACACTTTTAAAAGTAAAAAACTACACAGGATTAAGTCATTAATCATGAACTGGGCGGTGGTTTAGTTCAGTCTGTAGAGTGTGTGTCCCATATTCAGAGCTTGGATTGATCGCCCCGGCATTGTGAGTTTGAATCTGGCTGATGGCAATTTGCTGAATGTAACTCCCCACTAGTTCTTATAGTGTCCTGTCAATAAAGCCCCAAAAATAGGCAAACATGAGCAGTAGACCAGTGGTTCTGAAACTTCACACACCAAGTACCTCCTAAGAAAGTACATGTGGCTACCATTTTATGTGCCGAAACAGGTCTGAACCAATGGATAAAATGGCCTTACAAAATAGGACTAAAAACGACTGTAAATCAAGTCCATTACTCAACCATAAATAGTGCATGCATCAGAAATATTCCATTCAAGCAACTGTGAATACAACTTTTGTGGCTCATGTACCACCAGTAGGACTCATACCACAGCTTGGGAACCGCTGCATTAGACAGCTCCTTACTGACAGATTTATTGCCTTTGTATTTACATTCAAACTCCCCCCATCACATTCTGTAGTGCTGTTTTTTTTTCTTCCTTTCTCTGGTGTAGTAAGGCCTTCCAGATACTGCATTCACTTGGTCAGGCATCCATCTATCAGAGCTTGGGAAAGGATGTTTGGATATAGGCCCAACCCCCACCCCCCACACCACCCACCCTCACCCCTTTTCTAACCACTAATACTGCAGCTTCGGATATACTTACTGTCCATTTACAACTCTAGTCTCTTGCTATAAGGCCATATGCACCACTGGACCTCTGTATTTCTCTTTGCTGTGTTTGTGATGTAGGCTTGTGTCAGTAGAAGGTGTTCGTATTTTATTGTGACATTCTCAGTCGCATATTTTGGGGCTTCAATCTTGTCCCCATCTACATCATATGCACCAGCTCCCTTATAGCTAAAATGGCTGTTTATGAGACCCCAAAAAAGGGGGTAGACTGCAAAACACCCTATTCCAAACATAAAAGCTCGGAGCTGTTTGGGGAGTGGTCGAGAATTTTGGGGGTAGCTCACACTTTTTAATGCGCGTGGGATGGGTGCAGGAAGCAGCGCCAGGCGAAAAAGGGCGGTATATGAACAGTTTTGTATTCTGCACTGCTTTTCGGCCCCATCCCCCACACTTTTTTTTTTTTATACTTCCCCTGTCTCTTCGTTTCTCGACCCCACCCCCTCTACACCAGCAGGTTGTTTAATACTTTCCAGATTTCGGCATGCCGTAGGCCTCCTGGAAGAGTCGCAAAAACTGCTGATGGAATTTGGCGGAAAAAAAAGTTTTGGGAGTCCTCAGTGTCCTGGAGGCAAGGAAAGAGCGCCCCCCGTTGGCGAGGATTAGAGCGTCTACACGGAGGTTCAGGAGGAAAGGGGGGAAATAGCGTTTGACAGGCCCTGAATCTAACTGCAGTAAGAAGAAGAAACAGCTGCAAGACAGACTAGGATTACAAAGTGAGGTGAGCGGCGGGCCCCTGAACAAATCAGCCATTTCCGGTGTCAAATAACGTTCGCAATGGGCCCATATTTTGACTTTTACGATAATTGGTAGGCCTAGAGCTCTGAACTGACTTTCATGGGAAAGGGTCATGGCTAGTTCCCTTTATGACTAGAAGACAAGGCAAACTTTTAATCAGTGCATCTAAATAAAAAAAAAAAAAATACGTTTGCTAATCACTAAACTAAAAAAAAACAAATAATGAACAAAATAATGCCAAGAAATATTTTTGAATTAATTTGGAGAAATGAATTATGACTTATTTTAAAGATATCCTTAAAGGATGACACACCCAGCTCCATTTTTTTAACACTCCCTCCGCAGCCACTAGATGGCACTATATGATTAAGATTTAAAACCCGATTCAATCCTCTTGAAAAAGTATATGCCTAAATCAACTCAACTGAGTGATTAAAAACAAAACCACATGGAATCAATCCAAAACTACAGTATCACAGTAATGATTTAGTCTTGATCTGGGAAAAGAAATCTCTTGAAAAAGAGTAATGACTTGATATTAGCGGAGGAAAGGGGAATCAATATAGCACCACTGGTTTGTATTGACGACAGCAATCAATAGAAATTCGCTGCTTTTTCCACCAGTGTAAGAATAATAGCCCTTCCGAGCGGCTTCAAAAGAGGAGGACGATTACCCATCTCCCTAAAGTAAGCATGAAAGAAAAAAAAAACTTCAAGTTGTCTATTTGCTGCGTGCGCGTGCGTCATCATGGCGTTGGGAACAGGTGTCTTGATGAACGTTAATGGCAAAACCCGGAGAGTATACCAAAGAATGGCTCGTGCTATCAGAAGTGACAGTTCTGTGATGAGTGGAGACTTGTCGCAATAAACTCATCATTTTAATCAGGCGGGCAGGAACAACACTACATCCATCCATTCAATCCATAATGATTTTTTGTCTCACCGAAGCTAATACTTATAAGTGGATAGTAACTAGATTCTGCCTGTTCCTCTGCCCTGCTAATGAAGTGTTCTTGTAAGGAGTCGTTTTCTCAAGCACCCTTTTATTTAAACAAAACTAAATGTAATATCACATACACACTGTTCATTTTTATTAAGTAGACTGTGTACCCAATACAGTGGCACTTGTGTGGTCTTCAGCTGCTCTAACCCATTCAAAAATACTGTACCATTAAAAAAAAAAAAGACTAATATTGACTTAGGTGCAATGTAATCGGCCAATTAGCTATTTGAGCTCACAATCTGGCATAGTTTAACCTGTGTCCAATGATGGCTATAAATGCGTTCAACAGTGCACCAATTGCTTCCTTCCTTTCTCCAAAACATAGCGACAGGAAATATAAAAGAATAGACCAATTAGCTGAAATGTGTGTGACTATACAAAAGTCTAGACATATTACATATTCATATATTCTTTTATTGAAAAATATAGGTTATTTTGAATAGTACAAAGAAACAAAAGAGTTGTAAATATACAATATAGAGGAAAACATTAAGGCTTAATATGCAACATTATAACAGACACAGCCTCACTGCCAGTCATAGTGTAGTGTTATGGAGCACACATCCAGTTATGCTAAATTGTTCTTTCCTGTGTGAGAATCTCTTACTCCAATTTAACCATGATTACCCTCGGAGAAAAGCACATTTGACAGTTCCTACTAAAAAGTCATAAGCCACATATGACGAAAATGATTTTTGGCTAGGAAAATTGTTATTTGGCACATCTGTCAGTTCCAGTTAAGGCAACAAAATCAATTATTAGAAGTGTGTGCCTTAGTACTTTTGGCTATGGGTATTAGTGATGCAACAGATACAGTTGAACTGCAATGATGTAACTGGGGTACATTCAAAATAGCATTTTCGTCCAATAACGCCGGCTACTGGCTTTACTTTACTTTACAAAACAAACATATCCACATTTGAAGAAGGCTTTGAACATCTATAGTGTCTCTGATTTTGTACAATGAATATATTAATGCCCCTATTATAAGTAGTGGTGGTTTGTATACATAGAGAATGCACTGTTGCGTTGACTTTAATGCTGAAAACCAAAAGGAGGAAGTGGTTACGATTCACCTTTCAACGGATACAGATATTTGAACAAAGGAAGGGGCTCCAGATCAGTTTACAAAATAAAGACATCTTCAACAAAAACACGCTCTTGTCATAACATCACTTGACCTCCAATGCGTCCCACTCCAGTGATAATTCTAGCACAACTACATTAGTATGCACTGCACAGGATTTGCATTGTTAAACAGTAGAGCTTGGGCTTTTGAGCTTTTTGCCTCCTTTTGATGGAAACTGCAGCCTTTGAGCGACGTGACCCTGAGTTACATGAAGAGAGGAAACTCTTGACAGATCTGTGGCACTTCGCTAAAATATTTTAGCGGCGAGGGCTTCACACTCGGGTGAAAAACACAGCCCCCCTGTTATTGTGACAGGCCACCCACCAGTGATCCCGTCGAGACAGGGGCATTTTGTTCAAGTCCGGGCCTCATGATGTCCCACCGCCAGACGAGCGAGAGAGAGAACAAGATGAATAAACTCCATGTGACATATCAAGTGAGAGGGAAGCGTGAACCGAGCTTTAGTTATGGCAGTGTTTTTTTTTTCTCCTACAAAAGTTCCTTTCTAGCCCGCCCTGTGTTGTCTCCTCCATGCTAATGTGTGGAATGTCCCATTTTTCCAAAAAAGAGGTGCCACTTTCTTCAAAGGCACAGACGCATTGACAGGCAATCAGAAAGTGCACGGCTTGTCCCTAAAGGAGCTCGTTTTTGGTGAGAATCTTCTTTCGACTTCAAGACAAGAGTCCCATTCCCACAGTACCCACCTACAATGTCTTATTACCATTCAGATGCAAATACGTCACAGGATTTCTACATAAACATCTTCTAAAGCCTTGGTTGTTTTTTGTTTTTTTTCATACTCTGATTTCATCGTCCTCATCCTCCAAAAAGGAAGAGAAGTGGCTTTCCTCTTCCGGCGGGGCGCTGAAGGTGGCGCTATCTGTGTCATTTGTGTAATTCTGGCTCATAGGTTTTTCATCCAAAGCTGCGGATCCAGAGCTGGACATGGAACAGCTGTCCAGATGCTGCAGATGTTTCGGACGGATCTCTGGTGTGTACTCGGGAGTGTAGGGCCCTCCATTCTCTGGTCCCAGGTCAAAAGTGTTGCCAGGATGTGTCTGTGACTCCAAATCAACCACTCTTTGTACTTCTTCCATCATTTCGCCTTCATCCCCATCTCTCTCCATGCTCTCCTCTTCCTCGTGGTTGCTAAGCTGCGGAGACCCACGACCCTCGCTGCTTTTGCCTTCCTCATATCCCAGATCGTCATCCTCTTTCTCCATCACCCCCAAAATGTCCCCGAGCATGGACGGCCCCAAGTCAACATGAAATGACATTACAGATTCTGCATGCTTCATCCCGCCTCCGAAGTGCTGATAAGTTTCGGGCAGTTCGGTCAACTCGCCAAAGCTGCGTTCTTGTAGCTCCACATAGTAGTTGGCGGCAGCTGTGGCACCTTTGACATCGATTTCGCCATGTGGCATCATTGGACTGGAGGAGATGCTTGAGGGTCCTGTGCCATCGACTCCGTTTTCATCATTGAGGAACGGCAAAGACATGGCGTTCTTGACATAAGTGGGTGAACCATCTGGAAATAAAGCATTGTCCACCCTAGTAACAGACTGGGAACGCTTGCTGCTTTTGAATGTGCGAGACAGCAGACCAGGACGGGGCGAGCGAGGGAAGGACGTGGTCTCGGTGGGTGCCTCCCCAGAACGTGTGCTCAAGAACGAGGTGTCACCGAAGGCATCACCGCTGCGGCCGACGTGCATGGTGTGGCGGAAGTCCCCCAAGGGTGCACTGATCATCTCCCTGGTGAGGTCCATGCGAGTACGCCTCTTGGTCTGGGACGAGCCCGACACCAGCTGCTTTAAGATCGGCATGTTGTTTTTCTTTTGCCTTCCGACGCTTCAAGATAATCTACAGGGGAGATCTGATGTTTGGTAGTCTCAGTCGGTCTGGAAACCTGAAAAAAAGAAACAGAATATTTTTATTTTCACTTGTACATCAAACAAAACTGAAGTAAGACTAAAAATGTGTGCATTTGTGCTTAATAGACCATTTTAATTGCTAAAATTAAATTGAAATTGCTCTCTCAGCACAAGGACCCCATCCATCAGTCCTGGACACATCTATAGCATGTCCGTCCTGGGAGTGGATCCCTCTATCATGTGGTTCTCCCTAATTTTTTGGAGTTTGTCCTTGCCGCGATGAAGGGTCTAAGGATGGGATGTCCTGGGACAGTCCTGTTGTTTGTGTGTTTATTGATTGTCTATTAACTTTGTTACTGTTTGCAATGACCTTGTTTATTGTTTACATTCATCTCTTTTTGTGAAGCCCTCTGAGGCAACTTT
>JAVQKC010160820.1:0-15000 GCA_036025475.1 Philypnodon macrostomus
GGGATTCCTCCGGAGGAGCTGGAGGAAGTGTCTGGGGAGAGGGAAGTATGGGCGTCCCTGCTTAGACTGCTGCCTCCGCGACCCGGCCCCGGATAAGCGGAAGAAGATGGATGGATGGTGTATGTGAAGGTGTGAGCTTGAGTACATGTGTATATATTTCATTGACTAATTGGTCTCTGGACATTTTATTGTATTTACTGCTCATTTTCAATTTTCACTGTGCATTTAGTCTGACTGTTAAAAGCCCTTCTAGGGACAGGTCTATGTTTATTGTATCTGTCCCTATCAAATAAACAATACAATTAAATAAATAAATATCACATCATGATACTCCAGTAGCAGGAAGTGGATATATCACAGTGGAACACCAAATCTCAACTTCAAGCTTTTGCATCCAGGATCTGGATCTGGAAGCAAGCATGCGCCCTACAAAACTGAGTGGATGAAAGGAGAGTCATGTGATACTTCAAAGATTCAAATGGGTCATGTTTTGACCTGCAGGGCAAAATTAAACTTAAATGACAACCTACTGTCTAATTTATTCCACTGATAAAGTATAGAGCAGCAGGATACGTTGGTTTTGTCTCCATAGCAACGCAAAACACACTGACTTTACAAAGACTTTGAGAAGAGTAAAAAACTAAAAGCAAATCCCATTAAAACAGGTGGGCCCGTTCCTGCATGGATAACTCACTGCACTCTATCAAAGACGAGCAGGAAACTCTGATATGTTGAGAGCTTGGGCTCAAAGACAAATCATGACCAAAAGGAGACCCATGACCTAACACCCAAAGCTCCAAACTCAAAAAAAAAAGAACCATCCTGATTGGCCCACATGTGCTGCCATTATAGCAGATTGATTATCCATGCATGCTGCGGAGCTGAAGACACAATGGAAAGAGAAAAGAAGCAAGGAAGGAAGGAGGAGGAAGGAGAGTAGTGGTGGGGTAAGGAGCCCCCCCCCCCCCCAAAGTGCCCTGAACAGCTGAACAATGGGAAAGTGGACAGCTTGTGCACAAAGAAAAAACTTTATCTAGAAAGTTCCTTGACAAACTTTTAAGATACAACTTTCCAAACAAGAAACATGCGGCTGGTGGTTATCAAACCGCAATCACCATCTGTCACTAAAACCCAAATCATTTTTTCTCTAAAGACAGAAAAAATATTGAAGGCAACTCACCCAAGCTTTCCCAGCTCTTGCCTTTCCCTTCTGTCTCTTCTTCCCTCAATCAGGGCTTCAGCTGCATGGGAGGCTCAATGCTCTTGCTGCCTGCTGCCTGCTCTGGCCTTAGCCCCGCCCCTAGAGCACTGATCCCGCCTACATTTGTGTCACGTGACCCCAGTCCCGAGAGGCAGGGTCGGCATTCACCGGCCACACCCCTCATTCACAGAAAGTGAATGGAGAACTTTAATGTTTTTATTGCCGGCCCACGTGCAATTTACCCAACGGAGGTTATCGTATATTCACTATGGAAGGCCATTTTGTTGTATTTAATAAATGTTTTTGTCCATCTGCTGTTTCCCTCCCACAGTTTTGTTCACATGCAGAGAGATTTTTTTTTGTCTACCCTGAAAAACATTTGGTCATCTATTTCCTGCGGACCTTCAAGGCTTTCTCACAGACACACACACACCCACACGCTTACACACACACATTAGCATTCCCCCAAAGCCAAACCATGTCTGACTCATGACTTGAGCCATGACTAAAAGAGAACATGTCAAACATCTTCCAGCACTAAACGTCCTTGATGGAAGACAAACAAGACAATGCAGATCAGCATTGTTTGAATATTTTTTTAAACACAATAGCTACATTTTAGTTTTACAGTACACAGATGTCAAAATGAGGAAGCAGATGTGGGCAGTGAAAATGCTTTGAATACTTAACATTTAAACCAGTCATTTCCAAACAATGTGTCAGGATTTAAAAGTAGGTCGTGGAGAGTTTACACTTACTCGTTTAAAAGAACTGTAAAATTAATTTAAAATTGTCAAAGACCTTATATACACACACGCACACACACTTACACATACACACATGCATATACACACACACATTTACACACACACACGCATATACACATACACATATACACACGCACACACACACACTCACACAAATATACACACACGCACACACACATACACATACACACACGCATACACACACACACATTTACACACACACACGCACATACACATACACATATACACACACGCACACACACACACACACAAATATACACACACGCACACCCCTATACACACATATACACACACACATATACACACCCGCACACACACACACACACACACACACACACACACACACACACACGTACACACTCTCTCACACACACACGTACACATGCACACACTCTCTCACACACACGCGTACACATGCACACATCATTTTGGGTCATTGGGTCCCAAAGTCACATTCTAAACTTTGATCTACTTCAAGGTTAGTAAACATGTGGTCATGCAGCAGTAGATAATAAGGAATCAAAAATCCATAATTCCTTTTTTCAGAATGGCAGCAGTCGCCTATTGGGAGGTGATAGGTACTGAGGCTGAATAAACACAACAACAACAGTTAACTGTCTTAAAAGCATACCATCAACTGGTAACTGATTGTATGATATTGTTGCATGTGGTTCTGTTAGCACAAAGCACATTTAAAAAGCTGTTTAAGCAGAAATACTAAAACTTAACTAAGCCATGTTGTGATTGCTGTGTCTCAGAAAGAGTAGGGTTCACATTAGAGCATCTCTACAATGGTAAATAGTTTTTATTAGACCATGATTATAAATGGCTTTCCTGTTGACAGAACTGGAAAGAGAGAGTGATTAATTAGTTCCTTTGTTGACATAGGTTGATGCTTATGTTCCACCAGCAAACAGCCAAAAAACCCTGAGAGGAGTTTTCATAACATTCAGCACAAACGCTTCCTTCCTGTCAAAGCCCGACTCCATCTGACACTGTAACTGTGGGCCTATTGTAAATGTTTTGTACAGTGGACAACTACACCTACCACACCGCACAGATGGATGTTATACATACATCAAGTTTTGAGGCAGCAGATAACTTGATTACCTCTTTCAAAAATAATATATTTTAGAAAACAATGGTGTGTTGGAGAAGATACTGACTAAATTAACCTGGTAAAGTCAATAAATAGTGCCTGGTAGAAATCAAAATTACTCTAGCCAAGTCAAGTTTTGGTAGATTCTTTACATTGAAAAACATTAGGACTTTGTGAGGCAGTGTGTAGAGCCTTAGTCCAAGTGTGGGTACCATATCCTAAAGACAATGTCAATGTGTTTGAGGTCTGTCATCTGCAAGTGCCTCTATTGTTCATTTCTAATGCAAAGCAAAACAAAATAGTCACAATAATTTGACTAAAAGGTTTTCTCTTGTCTGTGTCTTAGATGTTTGCCACTTTCCATTTTAAGATTCTGGCAGAAAATCAGCAGTTTTCTGTAACTATCCTTTTATCAAACGAACTGTATTTTGTATAGTGCTCAGAAAACAATAAAACAATCTTGTCAGTGTAAAGCTTTTGAGTGGCCTGTGCTGCTTTTGTGGGAAACAGAAGATCAAATGAAAAGTCTGCCTTTGAGAAGACCACTTCTTATGGATTCTAATGGGATTTCAGTGGCTTTGAAGCAATGATTTATGGCCAAACAAATGCATTAATGTTAATAGATGTTTCCTAACTCTGAGTGGTAACCAGCTAAATGGAATATCAGCTTCCACATTATAAAAAGAATGACCTACAATGTGGTCAAATATAATTTAATGAAGCCAAGATCCCAACTTTGATTTGACCACAATTTGAGTTGACTTTGTATTTTTGTCTTACACAGATGAATGCTAGTTTTTTCAATTTTAACTACAAATTCGATGCTCAAAACAATGTCAATCATAATACCTAATAGTATTTTATTAACATATACACTGGCATTGTTATAGTAAAAATGACGGTGAAGAACTAATGCACGGCTGTGATTTTAGGATCTTCCAGCATAAGCAGATTGTCATAACTTCACAGTACCATCTTTTATTGTCATATTGCACACCTCTATATTAAAGTATTAGCTAAAACCACAAAATCAGTTTTACCATAATAGTGCCCAGACAAAATGTCCAGGGGTAAATTCTCTCATTGACCCACAATTTAATCCAAACCCTGCAATAGTATACAGTCTTATTTAATCCAAACCAACATACTAATCATTTGAGACAATTGAGTGCCTCCTTGGAGTAAGTAATGATCAATATTATAAACAATAACAAGGAAGAACACAAGTAACATGTGTTTTAGGTTTATATGACAATGCATTGTACAGACGTGTGCATGTTTTTATCACATGACGTGCACTCATTTGTTGAGATTGCCACGGTGCCACATTAAATAGTGTTATATACAGGATGCATATTTGCTTAACAATTACCATAAAACACTCCTGAAGCAAATCTCGCGGAATACGCCAGCTATTATCTTCCCATTGTACAAAACCAGATGAGGTGAAGAGGTAACTGATAACAAAAGCCAGTGAGCACCAAATTAGGCCCTATTACGGAGCTCTGTGATTGGACCCAAAGGTCGGAGAGGATTGCTGGAGGCCGCTGAATCAAGAGAGCGCACACATTGAGTTAATTCAAAAAGCCACCTCGATGTATATGACTCAGTGACACAGATTTTTACTATGGGAAGAAGGAAGGGAATAAGAACCAGAGGGATTGAGGGGTTAAGGATAGAAGGGTCCACTGGGGGAGAGCGAAAAAGGATGAAGAAGAAGAACATCTGGCTTGGCTCGGATAACTACATGAGATAGCTGGGGCCTTTGGAGACTTCCTGTTATGTTTTTTCTTGTTGCTGTGGTTGCTCTGCTCCCCCATGCTTCAAATGGAGAGAGCATATGGATAGTTTATCTCAACACTGTGCTATTAAAACTTCAAAACCACTAAATTCACAGACCATACAAAAAAACATGTACAGTCTATGGGACATTTTAAAAAAAGTTAGCAGCTTAGACTTAGATATGTCCAGCTGAGTTTGTGCGTTCGCATCCGACTCACAACAGTTTAACAGACATACACAAGATCTGGACACAAGTTAAGACCAATACACACAAATAATTACTTGGAAAGACATGGTTTACTTAAAAAACATAGGTTATTTGTAAGAGTTGTTCCTATAATATAATTCCTATTACGGGTCCATAATTCATTCACTCCACCCTGACACGGTGGTGGTAAGCATCTACAGCTGCACTGGGCTAGACTGACGGAGATGTCGTACCCACCTATGGCCTTTATGAGCAATACCAAATACTGTCAGACAGGCAACGTAGGTGAAGTGACTTGCTCAAGGAAACAACAGAAGTATGACTAGACCATCTGAACAACTATTCTGGCCAGCCAAGACTCTTTTTCTATTCTATACAAAGATGTTAGTCTGGTGTCTCATTGATTGCATTTGTTTTCAAGGACATAGTTTACCAATGTTTAGTAAACCAACCAGACATGACGCTAAAAACCACACATGCAGCACACAGCTTGATATTAACAAGGAAGTCACGTTAGAAAAGTTTGTGTAACACAGCCAACAAAACACACGCCCCTTCGGCTCATAAACGGCTCGTGATTGGTCCGTCCACAAAATCGCAGAGAAATGATTCGCTATGAGCAAGGGACCAGACTCCACTTTTTTTCAAATTTCAAATTGGGCGAGGCTGGTATATAAAACTAATACTGCTGTTATACAGGGTGTGAGCGTTATTTCCACTTAGCCATGAAATATTTTTGATTTAACTAGTGTTTTTTACTCCAATAGTTACTCATACAAAAGTAAATCATCTTCCATACATCTTGTAAGCTCCGGATGGCCGTAAAGAGAATGTAATGGATAGTTCTTCCAATATCTCGATTTGAATGACTGCTTTAATGTAATGAGATAGTGTTACATTCAACACGGACGGGACACACGACACTTTCGAGTAAATTCCTGAACAAATAGTGAAGGAAACTGAATCAGCACATTGGTCTAATTCTGGAAAAAGCACATCTTGACTTAACCTAACCCACCATAATGAGAACCAGTTGTCACTCCAAAGAACACAGCACAAAACAGATACTCACCAGAGGCCTGCGTGTCATGGTTCCACATTTCACTGCAAATAGGATCCATTCTTTGTGTCTCCAGAAAGTTACACAGTGAAAAAAAAACACAGTAAGATTTTCCTGGCAGTGCCGTATAGCCTGTGTGGCAGCTGATGTACTGGAGAAAGGAGGAAATAAAACTAAGCCATCTCTGCCGACGTGATTTATAATGTGGAAGTGGAAGGCTTCCCCGTTGAACAATAAACAGAAGAGTCTCCCGGGGGTTGGTGTCCAAGGGAACCTTTGGCCCCGAGATGGATCATGTACAGGCCGAGTGACAGCAGTGATCCAGAAACCAGGAGGACATTACACTCGTTAGAACACTTGAAGGAAATTGCTTATAATGGTGTGTCTCTGTGTACAGGGAACGTGGAGTAAGAGAAATAATCAACTGCACTTTCTTGACTGTATCCATAGCTTCGCCTGGCCAGCCGTGACATACAAAAATCTGGTCTCTCTTTGATTGCATTCAATTTCAAGGGTGGAGTTTACCGATGTATAATTAAACTGATCAGAAACGATAGACATGATGCTAAAAAAAGCCACACATGGGCACACACAGCTTGTTAACGAGAAAGTCATGTTAGCAAAGTTTGTGTATGACACGGTTCACAAAACACACGTCACTGTGGCTCGTAAACGGATTGTGATTAGTCTGTCGCTCTGAGCAAGGGACCAGACCAATATCAATATCTGTTTTAGTGAGTGATAAACAACAGATAAACTCTCTGGCCATTTTATTAGGTATACCTATTCAACACAAACTGCTAACACACGCCAGCAAATCAATGCAATTAGACAGGCAGACAAACCTACTGAAGCTCAAAGCAAGCTTCTTGAACATGTAATTTGCAGGAAATATCCGGTGAGCGTCAGTTTTGTGGGCAAAAAAAAAAAAAGTCAGAGAATAATGGATCAAGATGATAGAATCTTCATCTAACTTTGATGCTGATAAACTAGCAGCAGAAGATCACACGGGGGCCGTTTTCACAGGTGTCAATGAGCTCTGATCGGACATCTTTTATCTTAGAGCTCTTAAGTGAACCAGGACACCAGACTGCATCTATTTACTCCTCATTCTCTGAGGTCTTCTTTACAAAGCATTTCCACTCCTCCTCACTGAGGCAGATGACACGACTGTGGCACGGACCATCTGTTTGTCCACACATGCCACATACACAAGCCACACACTCAACAGTGAGCGTTATTTCCAGTATGTCCCCCATCAAGAGAGCATCATTAGTGAAAAATGTAGACGAGTGACCTCACCTAACTCAGTCTTCTTTATGTAATGTATAAATGTCATTTGGCACTTAGCCCAGATGAGACGTAAATGCCAACTGACATCAACATCAACTGTGTGTCTGAGATAAAGCTTTCAATATAATTTATTATATGATGATATTATTTATGATGATATGCTACAGGAAGTTACTCGAACCACAAGAGGAACATTTTCAGTTTTGTCGAGGTCTGGGTACTATTCCTTTACCAGTATCAAATATGGCTTTGGCAAGTCTCTAATAACTATAATTTCAGATTTTTAGCTATATTTTTTGGTTTTACAGCTGAATATAGATATAACAATAGAAAATACATGATCTGAACTCCCAAAAGCCTGTGTGTTTGCTTCATTAATCTAAAATAGGCCATATCCTAGTAGCTGATTACAAGGTGTGGTATGCATTTGTGTTCAAGCATGCATGTAAAAGTGAAAGTGTCCGCCGTTGAGAGATATGACTGGGAGGAGGGGTGCCGATGTCAGATAGATTTGGCAGTGATGTTTCAAGAGGACAAAGGTCTTACTGCAGCGGTGGGAAACTTCTTTAACCCCCGACTTCCCCCAGATGCTCAATGTAAACTTCAACTTCCTGATCCTTCTAGAGACTCCAGCGAAACTGTGTCATGTGTGTGACTCTGAATCTACCACTGATGACATGTTTCCTATACATCTGTCTCACTTTATGTCCAATAATTTACCACAAGCTGTACGTGTTTCACAGACCGAAATCTGTCTGTCTATCTGACCTTTACATAATGAATTAACCGTGCAAATAAAAATAAAAATAAAAAAATTGTCGTTCATTGAGATTACATAAATAATAATTGCGCCTTTGTTTAGGTTTGGAAAGTGAAGAGTTAAAATTCAATTATTTTGTTACTATTACACTGAAGCATATCTGAATTGATCCTGTAGTCACATACTGCCCTCTGGTGGTTAGCTAATGAAGTGCAACAGTAATGAAGGATTTTCAAATGAACTGATACTGTATTTTTTACTTTTATTAACTTTAAGTTTTGAAATATGTAAAGTGAATGTAGATGGTTGGTTCATCTGGTTCTCATTTAACTACAGTGACCCACTTTTATTGTATTGTAACTGGACTGTTGTATTGTTTTTGTCAGACACTATTCTGTAAAGCATGCTGTTTTGAAAAGTGCTCTAGAAATACCGACATCTAGTGTAATTTTTTCATGGGTGAAGTCAAGTTCACAGTATAATGAATAAAACGAGTAAGACAGTGCAACAGTGCCCCCTACCAGCTACCACGTAAAACACCCGTCAATGAATTGTAATTTCTGCCACATAGTAAAAATGTGAAACAGACTGATAATATTTGAATTATGCTCAGCCAATGACAGTTTAGACAATGGACAATGGATAATTTTGTTTATGTCTTCCAGGTGTAATTAGTCTGGAGGTCTGCCTGGAAATAACCCAAGGTAATTACACTCACTCAAATGTGCCTTTGCCTCAAGATCGAAGCCGTGTTCTTAGTGACGGTAAATAAACGAAACACTTTGTGACCTCCACAAGCTCAAACACATTGCCCAATAGCCCTTCTTTACCCAACTTCCTTTTGCATTTGTTTTTAAAGACACCACAGGGTTTCAGTTCATCTTTCATAATGACTATTAAGAATGTTTCCAGAAGTAATTTGATATCTAAACCTCATCAAGATTTACAGTGTATAATCTTTTGGTTGATATCTACAAAACATTTTTAATTAGACAGATAATCCTTCAATCATAACATTTAAGAGAACTTCCAAATACAGTAAAAGAAGCCCCTGGTGTGGGAAGTGGTAGAAGGTTATTTGTAAACACAAGTGTCTCAGACCTCTCTGTCTCTGGATGTTAGATAGAGCTGTCTAGTGTCAGATGGATTGACGAACAGCAGGTCTGCCTGTCAAGATAAGCTTCTGTCTACTGCCAATACAGATATGGATCAATGTGAATGTTTTTATGGCTATAGCTTCAAGTCGAGTTGGTGGTAACTGTAGGTTTTGTCATGCAGATTAGTTAAATATTATTATTGTTATTATTATATAATATTATTACTAAATATTATGTATGTTCCAGATCCCAAAAAGAAGCATTTAAGTAAATGCTCCATTTTTGTGTCCCTACTGTTTTTGTCAGATGAAAGTAGAAGCATATTTTGAGAGGGAAGTGGAGTAACTAGGATCACATGACCCAGAGAGAGGAAGCCGCTGTGCTGAGGTCACAAATAGAGCAGAACATGGAAGGAAGCCCAGCGTGTGAGTGATGTCATTTCCCCAAAGGAAAGAAAGGATGGAAGGAAAGGCGCTTATCTAGAGACCTTAAAACACAATGATCAGGCATTCAGGAAAATCTCACAGAATACAATGCTTAAATGGCTGCACAATTAATCACAATTGAATTAAAAACACAATTTTTTATTTAGCACAATTAGCTAATCGCAATTTTCTGCGGTAAAAAACCTGCTTACCTTGTAGATTTAAACTCTACAAACAAAAGCTTCTTGTCGAAGCTTAACAGTTAATATTTTAGTCTTCCTTCAAGTTTGAATGCTTCCAGACAGGTTTAAAATGTGCAGTGAACGGAATTTTGATTTTAAAAACGTATACATTTAAAAAGTAAATGCAATATCCGTATCGCAAGACATTACAATGTAATATTGTTAGTTATATTGGTTTAGCCCTAGTTTAAACTTGTTTTCGTGTTTATACCTGGTTTAGACCTGGTTAAGTTCCAGATTAGGCAGGTTTAATGATTTAGAGTGTCCAAACTTTTTTCACTGTGAGCCACATTGTCAAAAACGTAAACCGAGGAGGGCCACTCGTTGAGGTGACGGATTTCACTTCTGTTGTATCTGTTTTCCGGACACATATCTTCTGGCTGGCTTTTTTTACTTAGTGTCCCTATTATAACCACACAGAAAAGTGCACAGATATCTTGTTACACAATAAATGCTTTTAGTTGTATTATGTAGAATCACATCGCCTGAGGGACACAGAACATTTGTCTGCGGGCCGCATTTGGACCCCCGGGCCATAGTTTTGGACACCCCTGATTTAGATTTACAACCATTTCTGCTACATTTGATTCCAGCTAAACGTGTGTTGTTAAAAGGACTATCCGCCGACCGCCGGTCATGTTGTTAGTGCAACATTCAACATATCGCACATGAAGCTCTAGTTCACATATTACAAATTTGCTAGAGGTTATATAAGTTTGTGCTATAAAAAGGTCTGCCCACAGTCCTCAAGGCCAGTTGTCAGTTTGCATTTAATTAAGACCTCTTCATAATCCTTTCTTAGGTTCAAATATGAACTACTCGCCAAAACGAAAGAGCAAAAAGCTGAACACAAATACACTAACCTACAAACTCCAGCATAGAAGCAATGCAACCCTGTAATCTGTCCTACAATCCACCCTATTCAGCTAACTACTATTTAACTGCCACACTGCTGTTGTTGTGCTGGTTCCAAGGTTCATCACATAAAACCGCTCTGACTCCAAAACTACATTAGGAACAAACATAGATCACCACCCAGACGTCTGCAGTCTGCACCCAGCGACAATAGGGCGACTTCCAGGGACACAATTACTAGTGCTCCTGACAGATGACCATTTAATTAAGCAGCTCCTGTCAATGGCTTTACCCGAGAGTGAGATGTGATACTGTGCTAGTCTGCTCCATCACTGAGACGGCCGAGGATAAAATCTGGAAAAAGTGACAACATTTTAAGTAGGGTTTAACTGCGCCCCTTCTCACATACGAGAATGCCATTTAGTTTTTTTTACTAGATTTTGCTTTTCCACTGATCATGCTGCCACCCTGAGCTTGTAAACCCATGTGAGAGCCATAACAAAGGCTGATGGAGTTACAAAGCAGCCCACAGTCATCTCTGATTCAAAATGACATTGGTAACAGCATTTATTCAAAACCACAATCAAAAACAACTAAATGAGAAAAGGAGAGACTTTACCGTAACCACATGCACTCACTGGCCACTTTATTAGGTAGACCCTTTTACCTGCTTGTGACGTTAAAATGCCTCTTTGATATCAGAAGTCAAGCGAATGGTTTGACAGTACCCCAGATGACTCTTGTTAAATCATATTGTCAGAAATCTACAGCTGCATTAGGTACAGGGTCTAACTACACTCATTTAAGCTGATTATGTATTTTTTGGAACATGAGTAAATGAGCAAATATGATGAAGTGGATATTAAAGCCAGATGAGAAGTAATTACATTATATTCTATGTAATATTTTAAAGGTCTTGCAGCTGTTTGTTTACTGTGTTTAAGCCCCTGCTCGTAGCCATTACCCGCATTAGCCGAGGCGACATCTGACATGACACATCCCACACTTGACATATGCCACTTACGGTCAGGGTTTGGCGACTTGCGTCCGTGGCTGGGCGAGGAGCATCTGAAGGTGGTGACGATGGTGTTGTGGTGGGGGTTGGGGTGGTGCGGGTGATGGACAGCGGGGTGGTGCCCGTTGTTCTCCGGGGGTGCCTTGGTGATGCAGATGTCAGGCTTACGGACATCTCCTGGACTGGGCGGTTCAAACTTGCGGGGGTGGTTCTGCTCCGGGCCGCGCGTGACCCCATTGTTGTTGTTGCCTTCATTGCGCCGTGTGCCCGGAGAGTCCGTGGGGGTCTTGGCGAATGTCACCTCTCTTCTGTGGCCCATCTCTGGAGTTTTGGAGTGACCCAGCACTTCGGGACGTTTGAGGGCGCTGGTCACTGAGCGGGCAGAAGCAGGACTGGTTATGCTGTCCACCTGTTTACTGGAAGAAGAGGAGATGTCGATGGATAGCTCGGAGCGCCGGGACACGGGTTCGGGGGTCCTGGAGCCGCCCCCGCCCATGATGGATCGAGGCTGATTGTAGTTGACGTTGTTGTTGTTAGTTGCCGTGGCAGCGCTGCCCAGGTCGCGGTAGTAGATGCTGGTGGGGGACATGGCGTTTCGGTGAGGCGAGCTGGTGGACCGCCGTGAACCGGGCGAGGAGTGAGCAGAGGTGTCCACATCCTCCACCTCGAAGGACCTCTTGAGAGCTGGAGGAAAAAAAAAAGATATGGATGGATACTTTTTATGAACTGCTGAAACTGGTAGAATGCCTCTGTTTTAGTGTTGACATAGCTGTCTTAACACATACAAAACAAAACACTATAGCAATTACATCATCTAATTACATTAAATGCCTTATTCCATTATTCCATTATAGCAAACAGCACATAATATATTTATGGCAACTCATGGTGTGTTGTGTCATGGCTGCATCGCGTGTGGTACACTAAACATAAAAGCCTATGATTTTACACATAGCCAAGTAAAGCTATTTGCCACATGTTATAATGCAAGCAGCCAGCCAAGCGTTGTTTATAGCCAACCATTTAGGCTGAGAGTCTCTGATTATGAGCAACATGAGCACAAAAACAGCAACATGAACTTGATTTGTTTGCGACAAAATGGCTGCACTGTCCAAGACATCAACAGTTAGAACCAGCCGATTGGTAGAAGTTAGTCCAGATATGATTTCTGCCAAGTCAGTGGTCAGGAGCTCTTATCCTAATGACACAATACTTATAGACCCTTTAAAATGTTTGTCATATGGAATGTTCAATGTTCCGGAATGGAGGCGACTGGAGGCAATCATCATCTGGAGGCAAGAATCAAATGAGATACAGGTTTATATGCAGTCCGTCAAACACTATTGATGTTCCTTTTATTTTCCAATGACTTACTACAAAAAAAACATTGTTTGACAGCCCTGCTTGAAACTTGAAATATGTCAAAAGAGTCTGAACAGTCACTGGCCGCCATGTCTTTCTCAGCTGTGTTTCACCCACTTTGTGTTTTATTATCTGTGAGTGGGAGTCCAAGGCTGCAGTGAACACTTTCATCTTTAGCCAATGTCTCTTTCCCACAAGCAGTTTCAGACTGTATGGAGGTCATTTTTGTTATGCAGATCAAAACACATCAGAAAAAGTTGACGGTAAAGTGGTAGTGTCTTTGGTTCACTGCATCAATTTGCAAATCAGTGCTGACTTCAGAGCGTTTATCTCCATTTACGTCTTTACAGGCAACTCAAAAGCAACACAATCAAAAAATATTTTATTAATTCATTTTATTTTGGCCAATTGTATATGAATTTTAATAATTTATTAATACTGTACTGTAGATCAATTACTTTATATGTTTGGATTGTTTTTTATTTATTTATTACTCCTCTGTTTAAACAATTATATAATATATACAGAATTATCCGGTTACTGCTATTGAGAAGGATATAAACCGGGGTTTTGTATGAGTGTAAAACAGTCTCCTCAATATTATCAAATGCTATATATATCGTCCTTCAAAATGTGTTATTGTGACAGGCCTAGCTGTAGCTACCTCATACAACCCCAAAAGTCATCATATCATAACATTTTAGCATTTATCGTCCGGGACCCTGAATGAAACATGGTGGACACTACACATGCGCTGTCAGGGCAAAGCTGGGATATTTTGTTTGGTGCCTGACCCATTCAATGACCTTAGATTAGTAATTGTGTTCTTGGTTGCTTTGTGATTACATGGCCTCGGGCAGCTGCTACACAAAACAACTTGAGTGCTTTCAAGCTCCACTGCCATTTGTTTGTAGTTCTGAGCTGTGCATTGAAGTAGGCCTGTACAGTGTGATATAAGAGCCAAACTGTAAGATCACTTCTGATATCTGACGTGGTATTGTCTTCTTGTAGACCGAGATTGTTATTTCAAAATGATATTTCTCTACTAGTAGTAAAATGTAATTATTCTGTAATCAAGTAATGCGTTACTGTTACATTATGAAATCACAAATTAAGGCTCATATTGTGTAATAGATAACAAAAACAGTGAGTTAAGCAGCCAAAATTGCATTGCCAGTTCTAAATATTAATACTCAAGGAACCTATGAGTATGATGCAATAAAACTATCATTAAAAGTTCAATTTATTTAAAGGCATCCCATTTTGTCCAACTGTTGACAATAATGACTATCGTTTGAAATAATCCAACATGGCTGGTCGGTGTACAAAATATAATTTGTTGTAAGGGGTATTTCTCTCGTTCCTGGTTCAAATTGGTAAAACAAACTTGAATGGCCTTGAATTAAATAATCATAATAATGATAATGCATTGGTTTTACATAGTGATTTCTCAAGACTCAAAGATGCTTTTACAATTACATTATTCATTCACTCCTCGGTCACACCCGGTGGCGGTAAGCAACTTGTCTAGCCACAGCTGCCCTGGGGAACAGTGACAGAGGCGTAGCTGCCATTCTGCCTCCGACCACCACACAATCAATCACACAACCACATTCATAGGCTTGCCCAGAATCACAACAGCAGTATGCACAGGGGTATACTGTTTATTTTGTGAGGGCACTGTAGTTTCATGTGTGAATATCATTGATATCACAATAACATATCTGTATAAGATTACACGGACCATGGATGCCATCACTGTGTTTTTGAACATTGCAAATTTATAAAAACGTATGTAGTCTTTAGTCTGTTA
>JAVQKC010160846.1:0-14429 GCA_036025475.1 Philypnodon macrostomus
TTAAGATTAGGGTTGGGGTTAGGTACAATGTATTGTATTACATTGTACTTAATGAGGTAGATACAATGTAGTTACATGTTATTACAGTTTGTTACACAGTGTATTACATTGTACTTAATGAGGTAGATACAATGTAGTTAACGGAATGTAAAATAAAGTTGTTTCTACTTTACAGGTTTAACTTTTACCCAGCTTTTTGTGACAAGAACTTTTGTCGAGTGAAGACAACACACACCACTTAATGGAAGGTAAATTATAGCTTTGTGTTATACAAGACAACGACTTTTAAATGTGTTACTTTGGAATAATTCAGATCTGTAAACAGGTGAAGGGAGTTTGAAACTTTATTGTTTGACATATTAAATAGGGTATTATTAGAAACGTATGTGCAAAACCAAAATCTCACATTAACACATTTGGCATGTTACTTATTCGAGATACATACGCTTAATAGCCAATTTGCAGCTGTGAAGTTTAGTTGTGGCTGTTAAGTTTAAGACATTTGCATGGTGGTGTTTTTTAATAGCAATGAAATTACTGCTTAATAGGTTAAAAAGTAACCTAACTATTATGTTTATTAATGAATAGGCATATTTCTATATCTGGTAGCAGTTAAAAAAGCTTGAAATGGTGTATATAAGCTCCAGTATATGGTTTGTGACTCTTATAGGGATATTATAGGTTATATAATTATAGGGTTCTACCTGAAAGTGTTTTGTTGAGTTTTCTTCATTTTTGAGCTCTTTAAATGCTATGTAAAAATATAAAGTTCTATCTGTAATATCAAGCCTGAACTTTTTAAGGTGGATTTACTCCAAAGTAGTCAGAACACAGAACTTTATCTTTCTAAGGGGACGATTTATACATCCATTTATTGTTGAATAAGATTCAGCAGTTTTTGTATTATTTATGCATTACTTCTTAATTACACATGCAAACCCACATTTTAAGGACAAGGCCTCTATTTAGTTTAATATTGAGTGGTTCGTCTTCTTTTGTTACCACTTACAAGTACGTTCAGCCATTGTTCTCTCATACAAATAAACACGAACTGGTCAAGGTTTTTTCGATTCCCTTGAATATTGTGTAGGCTCAGACTTGGATAATTATCAGTATTTTCAGATCTAGCCATTACCAGACCTCTAATTTAGTAATATTAGATGTAATTATGCATGAAAGAAAGACCACGGTGCATGTAGGAACAGCTCACCTGGGCAGCAGTAGCAGCAGCACACAGTAGTCTGGTGTAAGTTGGAGGCATCCATATTTAATGACAGTTCGCTGGGCTCCCGGGCAGCTCTCTGAGTCATTGCATTTTTTTTGTCTATTCATTTTAAAGTGATTTATTCCTTTTGTTGTTTTTTTTGTTTTTTTGTTGCCCAGCTGTCTACCAGACCGTATACAATATGGGTCAGATCTATGTTGGATTAGCTGATCGGTATTCATTCTTGTCTGGATAACACACATTAGAACTTAGGGGGCTCCAACAAAAACAAAGGACAGTGTGTGTTGTTTTTCCAAGGTATGTTTTAAACTATTTTCTGTTGTACAAGCCAGAATCTGATATGCATATACATTAATAGCACTATGTTCCAATTGTATTACTTTGTATGAATTCAGACTCAATGCCTTTTGTCAATTTTTACAATTGGTCACTTGCAATAAGTTGGTACAATTGGCAGTAATGAAATTTGATCTACAGTGATAGTCCATACTTTCTCAATAAAAACAATCTTATTTGATTCTCTATGAATTACAGAGAACACAAATTATGTTGTGCCCAAAGTGTGGGTCCCCGTTTCAGTCCTGCGAGTAATTAGCCATGGTTCAGACTGTACCCCGCCTAAAGCCCATAGTTGTAAGGGAAAGGCTCCTGTATAGTTTCTATCTTACTGTAAGGGAAAGGCTCATGTATAGTTTCTATCATACTGTATTTACATGGAGTCAATCCAGGCTTCAGTCAAAGTGTGCATTTTATTCTGCACAAGCATTAATATTCAGATGAATAGGTGCTTCAAGGTATAAATGCCCATGAAGCATAATATAAGTGCGGCTCTTATAGAAACTGTATGTTCACTATTCATTTTTCAAAGGTCAGCCCCATCACATTCCTTTTACAAGATATTTTTCACAATGAGTTCATACCTCCCCCTCACGTTACAAACTTGGACATAGCATGAATTACTTTGTGTGTTTTTGCAGCCTTTTCTAATCCAAAACCAATTGCACCAGAGACCTGTTTATAATTACAGCAAACGAAGCTAATGTAAGAAATGAAATTATATTCACAGCTAATGCATTGGTGGGTCCTGAATGGGAACAATGCAATGTTGCGTTTTTTTTTTTAAATGGTATATTAAAATATCATAACGGTACTCAAGTTTGACATCTTTCTTTGACCTCTTGCCATCTTGAAAAAGCGTCAAAGTAATCTGTGTTTCAAGCAATTGAATGATTTAATGCTAGACTTTCCAGGAAAGAGACATCGTGTATGTACAGCATTTTTTTTTTTTTCCAGGAAGCTTCATTCACCCCTCAGCAATTGCATGGTTTAATCATTAAGTAAAAATGTGCATAGTTTTGCTTCAGATAGGACCACGTTGTCCCAGCAAAACCACATTATTCTTGCAGATGTTTATTTTTTGGCCGACATTCTGACTAGAGACAAGAAAGCCCAAAAGACTGATCAATACGAGAGGGCAGCGAGCTAATCAATGCTTCTCTGCTCGAGTCGTTTCATTGTGGTATGTTTCAATAGAAAGTCAGGACCTGATAGATTGGACAGACTATTTCAAACCAGCGATGGCCACCTGCGCCCGGAGAGTCTTAAAATATATGTTCTAAAGTAAAAAGAAAGAAGATATATTTGGTCACTTCAGTGGGTATATGGACTAGCCAGCCTTGCTCAATTTATTAACAAACAGTGGTCAATAACTGTAAAAGTGATCTAATGTGAAATATTTCGATAATAATGTCAGCAAACTTCAAGAACTGCAAGTCTAAGGAAAGTTGCAGTGTCAGGGAATTGTCTGGGGAGGGGGAAGTCAGGATACCAGAGCCTCGACTGATCACCCTGGATTTATTCCTACCAACCTTAAAAATGCACAGTAGGCTAATAATCCATGTAGCTAGGTACATTAGGATCCTAGTTCAAAATCTGCAGAAGAGGCCCTGGGAACAACGCTGCTTAGGGTCGGGGTCAAATGCAGAGAACACATTTACCTATATCCAAACAAAGTATCTCTAACCCTATGAGAAAGATAGTGTCCAGAAACAACTGTCATTCAATGTGTCCTGTTGGATACCAGGTCTCTGTATGTGACAATTATGTGTGGAGAATCGCTACAAAGTACAATTTTATATTCAAGAAACATGCATGAATAATTGGAGGTTCTGCAGTGCCTCCTTTTTGCACTTCCTATACACATTAATTACCCCACTATAGGAGTTCTACATGCCAAGATCATTTATGTGTAGGTGTCTATGCATTACTTAGCTAATGAGAAATATAATTGAATAATGTTTCACGTGGGAGGCATATAAATGAGACAGAGTTGAAGCCCTTCCTGTGTTATGTATAGGCAATTCTTTTCATTTATTTCACGGTGACATGTACACTCATAAACACATATTACAAACAATGGTGCCTCTTAACGCTGTATAGCATTTGTGATAAAGCTTGCTCCTTTTCAAGCTATTGTCATTAGATAATAAACATCTGTCGGCTCGGCCTCCCTTATCATAACCTGCCTGTAATTTGAAAACACATCGATACACTTAAAGCTGCACTACCTGGTTTAATTTTCCATGTATTTTGGCAAATATAAAAAGGTTTTTGGGTTTAGAGCGAGGGGAGAAACTGTTTAACCAATCACGCACTTCCACTGTGCTGGAGCACTCTGATTGGTAGGTACGTCCATTATTTATCCAGAACCAGAGCCATAGAGATTAGGGAGTTGCGCCACCATACAATTTCAACGATGCAGCTTCATAATAGTTCCACCTGAGCACACAAATTCTCAATGCATTTGAACGCCACTTTTAGCTCGAGCGGCTACTTCTGGAACAAATGAAGTTCAAGGAAGTGCTGTTTAAAAACTTCGGTAATGGAGTTGTCAAAACTCTGCTTTTCTCTATGGCTCAGATCTAGAATCTATCAGCAATCATTTGAAGGAGCTGTTGTAACTTTTTCAAAATCCACAGTTTAGAAACACAAAACAAGCCAATTCAAGATCTCTGTTATTCCCACACTTTCTGGTTTGTGTGAGACCGTGAAGGGAGTAATTAGGAAAATGAGAGTGTATTATTGAAATACATTTTTTTTTAGACATCACTTTCACAGTCACAAAATCAGGTAGTACAGCTTAAGCTTGGAAGGCGTGTGAAGGATTTCTCAAGCAATTCATTCCTTTGATTCTTGTGAATTAACTGCCGACTAATTAAAAATGAGATTAATTGTCTCGTTCATTTGCGGCAGTTGCCCAAAACGAAGAATTTTATACTGCTTTATTCGCGCTCCGGGGAAATCTGATTTTTGTAGACAATCACATTACTTCGATACGACGGGTCTCCACTGAATTACAAAAAACAAAACCCAAAAAATTCAAAAACAAAATCGCTTCACCCACTTAAAAAATTATGCCCAATAAGTTCAGCCTCTAAAAAACAAGCATAACCTATTGAGCAGCAGAAAACTAGTGACCCTGGTTTCAATAAAACCCATTATATTCTCTTTCCTAATTCAATTATCTATGAACTATTTTACAGGGTTTTTTTTACTGTGACTTGACAGAATTAGACATTACTCAGTATAACAAATAGAATAATAAAATGACCTTGATATGCTCACAACTGCCCAGGAAATCTCTGCAACATCAGTCATGATTTTATGCGGTATGCCATGAGACAGAGAGAGGTTCAAACTTCTAAATGTTAAATTACTAAAAGAATGACCTTAGACTTAGTAGATTGTTCTGAATAAACAGTAGCTTTGCAGTGTTATCTGAGGTAAAAGTAAGAAAACTGTAGTTCCAGAATCACTGGTCAGAATAAGAATCCTTATGAGATCTTCCATGGATTTGGAGGAGTTCAAAGGCACCTTTAGCCCTGGTTTGATATTGTTCTATTTATAATGCATGACTAATAACTTTCTGTGTATAAACAGAATAATGAACCTAAAACAACTCCAGCCTGAGCCAGACCGCAATCAATAACATTTCTTTGATCCAAAAACAGACACAGACATGAATTATTTAATTACCAAAAAAATGACCTTCTTCCATAATCAGGCGAAATTAACTGCACAACCGATGCCAATGTTTAGCACTTGAGCCTCCAAAAGAAAACAGCCAATTCATTGCTTCCTACAAAGATGTAATATAGACGGTATCAGCGAACATTGTTTACAAAGCAATATTCGGAAATAGAGAAATGTTTTAATGAATTTGAATTATCAACTATGCTAACACAGGGCAATCTGCCACTTGCATTTCTGGATTGGTGATCAATGAGTTTGGATCAGGCTTTGGTGATTAATCAAAGCTTTCTTTTTTGCATTGGAAGTGAGGAGGTTTTTGTCATGGTTTTTACTAGGAATTTTTGGGGAGTTTTGGTATGAATGAGTCTGAACAAGTTAATTAGGGGAAAAAAAAAAAAAAGAAAAAATGATAAATAAGCCCCAAAATGGTGACCAACTTCATTTGAGAGGCACCAGATTTACGCACTTATTCCCTATTCCTGGTCGACATTGCTCCCCTGGCCCTCGATCTCAACTCGTACATTTGTAAGCCATTGATAAATATAGACAAGTGTGAAACCTCACCCTAGGCTAAACTCCCATTTAATGTATAAGACTTGAGCTCAGACAGGACCTCTTCTGTAGCACTCCCTCCTGCTCTTTCAACAGCATCTCGCCACCGGCTCTCCACGCCTGTAGCTATTTTGCCCTGTGGGAAGCATTTCCTCTAGTGACTCTTGCCAATCTCGTACTTTTCCCCCCCTAGAAAAGGTCGCTGCCAATTCCTTCCCTCACAGTGTTATTTCGCTCTTGCATCCGACTGACTTAATTATCCCGATGCTACGAGGCATGTCAGACACTATTCATCCGAGCCGCCTCTGTGTCTGTAGCCTTTAATTGGTCTTCATTATAAAAAGGTATACAGCCAGAAAACAATGCGCAGGTAAAAAAAAAAAAAAAGACATTAATTTGCTTGTTTGGGATGTTCGGTGCAGAAATAACTACAAGTGTATGTGTTTTTGTGATAATAAGAGCGATGGAATTATAGCTTTGGAGAGATTCTTGTAAAGCATGCGTTTCTATCAATGCACAAGGCTGAAAAATGAAATAGCTGCTTGCATTATGGATTGAAAACAAAGAGAACAGAATCAAGATATATGTTCTTAGCATATGCATCAAGTCAGTGTGAAGTTGTAGCTTTGCATAGGTGGGTCGATTGTTCTAAATGTACAGTATAGTATTGTTTGTCCAAAAGTTACATGTTAATGGAGTAAATAACCTAAATGACAGTGGTGGATTCAGTGATTTGGGGGCTCAATGCAAACATGGGCAGGGGGCCCTCCGTTTTTGTCCTACCTGAAAATTCTCCTGGTTTGTCAGTCCACAGCAACAGCAGTTTCTGGGGCCCTGGAAGCTTGGGGCCCTAAAACGCTGCCTAGTTTTGCCTAATGGTAGCTCCGCCTCTGTTAATTGAGATACATGATGATGTCCCTGAATCTCTCATGTTTTGCCCGTGCCCTCTGTTCCCTTTGATGCAGCAGGCTGTAGCTCTTATACATTCAACTTTTTTACTGGGAGACGGAGCATTTATTTTAAAAAGGGGTCAAAGAAAGTGTTCTATTGCTGTTAACAAATTCAGCACGATAGCATCCCCTATTAAGGACCCTTTTCTGATAGTTGGAGTTTTGAGAAACACAGATATTGCAGAACCTATATGCGTTTTTTTCCTCTGTGATTAGCATAGGCTCTCTTTATACAGAATGAAACATGGAAATAAATGCCTTAGCTGGATGTCTCTTTATGAACAAGTTTAACAACGCGCAGTTAGAAACATCTCATTCACTGACATCGATGTGAGCCACTTGATGATGGGTCACGGGCCGGTACAAACTGACCGAAAGGACGGTTCTAGCCCTGCTTTCGAAGAATCCCAGTGAGCGTTCTCTTTATCTACGTACTGTAGGTACAATGGCCATAGGGAAATCAAGTTTATAATTATCATTATATCAACTGACCTTTGCACTCAAGCCCAGTAATTGAGACCTATTCAACACAGTATCTTTACACTGGGGACAATATGAAAACTAGTAATAAACCTTCCTCAAAAGCATAGACCGTAGTAGCTCATATAATTTATGATTCAAAAGTTGGCTGATAATGTTAGAGATGAGCATTATAAAAGTCAAAGCATATAGCTATGCCCAAAAGTTTAAATTAAAAGCTTATAACATTTCCAGGAAAGGCCAGTCAATGGTCAATAGACATTAGATTCGATTTTGGTGTGGCTCATGTTTCATTCATGGTCTTCGCTTTCTGAATGCTTCTAGTTAAACTAGTAACCTATTCACTGCTAAAATAAATCAAGTTTATACTGATGAAAACTCTGTAAAAAAGATATGGCCTGTTAACATTGTACTACTAATTACATGGCCTATAGAGAGAAGGTTGCATAATGTCTGACTGAATGTAATATTATGAAGGTCAAACTAATCTGACTTCTACAGGAAAATAAGATCTCTCCACAGTTCTAAAATTTAAAAACACAAATTCTATAGTTAAACTTCACAATTAGCTGCCATAGTAACCAGCTTTTCCTTAGTCCACCAAGGTCCAAGATGGATTATACAGTATTTCATCACAGACCAAACGTGGCCCTTTATTATAGGACATTTTCATATTAAATTTCAAATTACATCCTGTTAATTTGTGGCTGGAGCATAATAAATGAAACCTTGAGACCATGATGAATTACGATGGCGAGTAAGAGTTTAGACAGCAATGTTTCTGTGATATGATACATCAATAGAGATTACAATAGGCCTTACCAACTGAATAAATACAATTGTGTGAGTAGGTCAAGAGGTAGAGCAGGACACTAAGCAGATCAATCCCTGCGCCAACCAATTTTCTAGTGTCACCTGTTGGCGTGGTATGGCTGCCACGTGTTCATTAGACTGCCTCGGGGAACTGTGTCATAACACTGCCTCAACATGAATACTGCCACACCATTGGTCTATCCCAGACATTCTTTGATGGTAATCCGGTACATTTGATAGACTAAACCATTCCTTTTGTGACAATCCTGAAGTGCCCCAAAGCTGCAGATCTCTATGCAATGGGGATGGCAGATAAACATTTCTCACACCATTGTTAGTCCATTTTGGTTGCAGTGAAGCTCTAAACTCGAAAACCACAACAGCGGCTCTCTAGCCATCATCCTCTCTTCTCCAGGTGATCGTCAGCTGACCGGCCCAGCTGATCGTAATTGGCCTTCAGCTGCTTAAAAAGGCGCAAGCTGACACCGTTCCGGGGGCCAGTGGGTTTCCTCGTCCGGACGCATTCAGTTTCCTTTATTTTCTTGTTAGGTTATTCTGTATAGTTTATTTTTTCATTTGCATTTTCTGTAATAAACTAACTAGCTTACTATTATTTGCGCATATTCACATCCCTTCTCATTTTTCTTCTCTTTACCATTGTCCGTGCCGCTTTACCCGTGGACCAGCCAGACCCACGTAACACAGGTGTACACATATTAGACAGAACAAAGCTGCCATTAGTCCAATATGATCAGCTGGGTCATTCTCATTGTAATAAGGACATAATTTAGACAGCAACAGAGTCCACATAGTTCTCAAGTGAAAACGTCCTGGAAGTCACATTCAAGCACTTTCCTTGAATGCAACAGCCACAAGACGTTTGCAGTGCTGACACAGAGACATACATAGACAAACAACAATTCACCAGGGGCAATTTAGATTCACCATATCTCCTTACATAATGCATGTCTTGGGAGGCTGGTGAAACCCACAGTAACATGTGGGGAGAATGCAAACTCTACTCCGAAAGATTGTGACTATCGTGCTCAGAGGCAGAAAAGCCAACTGCGCTGCCTTAGATATTTCAACATGCCAAAATAAAAAGGTGAATTCTGTGGAGTTTATAGAGATTTTTGTGCGAGTAAATTGTTTGAGTGACAAGAAAAGCTCTTACACACACACATCGATGGCTGAAAATATGTTAACCTGGAGTTCAGGCAAAAAACACGTGGACTAAGTGCAGTTTACAGCATGTTACATGATGTGTCTGTATTTGTATGAGTCCAGGGCTTTTTAGATAGTGTAGTCAGCTCGGTGATGGTAAATGGATGGTGCACTCACATGACCTTATTCTCATCTCCGAAGACTCAAAACATGCTCTTCTAGACATCTCTGCTCTTAGTCCTGACAGTGCGTAGGCCTACACAGCTGAGATCACTAATTCAGCTCCTTGTGATAATGTTTTCCTTGGACTATTTAAGTCTTAAGGACCATCATGCAAACATAAAATACATATCTGGAAATGCCCAACATAATGCGTTACACTGTGTGATGTATATTATACACATTCAACAGTCAATTGACCTAATCACATGCATTCGTGTGAAATAGCTGAACCTGTCATTATTTTGTCATTCATTTCTCAATAGAAAAAAAATAGTAAATGTGACATACACATTTTCAATTTATAGGATTTTTTTCCTTATTCAACACATAGCCATGACATAAGATCACCTTATGATCTCTGAGTGCTGCCAAATGAAATGCCATTCCAATTTGCAAACAGTGGACCAACACATCAACAACAAATCTATAAAATAGCCAATGGTCTTAGGAATGCTTCCCATGTTTAGAAAATCATCAATGCAAATTGCATTCCTGACGTAGACTATTCAATGCAGTTTTGCCAATTAGGTTAATACATTTTTACTATAGAGTCTGTCTGTATCAGGCCATTGATGAATAGCAGTGCATTGTGGGAACATAACCTCATCATATACATCATATAAGCATGGATATATTCACATTCATTCCAGCTATGGCATTACTCACCCAGCCAACAGCGCTTGAGGAGTTGACAGGCACTTTGTCAACAGTCCTCCTCCCACCACGGTCAGGCTTGTCTTTTTGTGTTTCAGACTTGGCACAAAAGCAGGAAATGGCAGAGCGACTTGAAGCCAGTGAAGAAGGAAGGAGGCGGGAGGGTGGTACAGTAAATGTTAGATCCACGGTGGGACAGGCGCTGTTACTGTCAGATAAGCGCCGAGCTGAATCCATGGCACGCCGAGCGATCCCATAGGAATACCCCCGGCATGTCAGGAAGGGGCAAAATCAAAACCGGAATCGGGAAATATAGACAAGGAGAGAATAGCAGCTGTTTCAGAAAGGGTTTGTCAAGTGTGTGTCAAATCAATGTTTGTGATTGAAGACATTATACCAACATGTGCAACACAGTATTTGTAGCCACAGTGGGGAGTTGTGGTGAAACGTAGAATGTTTTTTTTTTTTTTTTATATATTAGGAACACAGGAAAAAAATGAAGAACAAAATGTTTTACCATTAGATTAAACTTTGATTTACTATCTGGATCATCAAGGGAATATGGTGTGTTACAGTAACTGAGGTCGCACACACGCACGCGCACACGCGCACGCACACATGCACACGCACACGCACACACACACACACACACACACACTCTCCTGCTCCATATCAAATCATTATTTAAATGACATTAACTTAATATTCTTAATTTATTATTATTATTTTGGTTTGGTAAGTATCATGGAATTGTATCTAGCCTCCAAGGCCTCCAAACTGTGCTTTATTTTGTCTACCATGCAATTGAGTGAACAACGAAACATTCTGTTGAACAGATCAGCTGTTTTTTGTAAAGTCTTTTGACAGCAAAACATATGGTAATGTAAAAATCATGTTAATATTTGTTGCGTGTTTGTACCTCTTCACTTCTGTACTTGATTTTACCCACGTCTGTGTAAACCACTTTGGATTTGGCTTGATATGAACTCTCCTCTGCCTTGCGTTACAATAGTCACAGATTTGTACCTACTTCACCGGCTGGAGTCTGAAGTTTGGTGGTAGCGGTAGAATTCCCATTCTCGGCTAACAGGCGGCTGTAAACAGGGTCCGCATTATCAAAGCCCGCAGCTTGAACCTCTCTTTCCTCTGCATCTGTAATGTCCCAGAGGCTGCCTTATCTCCCCCGGACACTTGGATTCATTGCCAACCTTCCAGTTCGTGGCAAAGACCTGATCTGAAGACAAGCCCGATTTGTGCCAAGGTTGGCAGCAGGAAAAAGTGACCTCCCGTCGCCAGCCACTCATCTCTACCCACTCAGCCGCCTATAGACTGCTAAACAACTGCTATACATGCCCTATGCTACTGACCTCTTGTATCCACCTGTATGTAGCTAATGTATATTTACAACTTCAGTGTGACAGGATGCTAACCTCAAGACAAAACATATTTTTGAAATGACATTACAAAAGAACTGTGTTGCTATAATCTGAAATATAAATACTTCACTGAAGGTAAAAGGTCACATGAGATACTGTTGACTTGTGGTCTTTATGGTCAGGACTGGAGAAGGCTATCTTCAACAATGTGATCAACACAAAAGAAACAATACTAAAAATAAAGCTTACTTCGCTTCAGGCACTACCTTGGAATGAAATACTGATTCAATTTGATGTGAATGTCACACACATAAAATAAGTAGTATGGTCTCAGCTGCTAGTCCGACATTTAGAGAGCATTGTCAAATAGTTCTCGCCAATGTTATTGTTTTTTTGGCATATTGGTTTGTAATAAAAATTTAATTGGGTAACAATTTTAGAAATTATTGTATTAGCGGCAGAATATTATGCACCGTAAAAGCAAAATCAGAACACAGAGAAAAGCAAATAGTATTGAGGAAATATTACATTTTTATCCAATACACAATATCTCTATCACTCTATATATCTATATCTCTATATATCTCTATATGTCTCTCTATCTATATATATATTCAGATATTATAAATAAACTAAACTGACAAAAGTTATTACAAGCAACACTTTTCCCTTTTCATTTTACAAAGGAGTGAAAATCAATCATTTATAAAGCCTCCTCTTGAGGATGCTTTAGAGCTACATTTCCATATTACCTTCAAGCTATACCGCTGACTATCATTTGTATACACAATGCATGGGCCAAACATAATAAAATCATAATAAATGCCAAACAATAAATATGTAAACAGTCAGCGACAGGGTTAGAGGCTAAAATCATGAAAATATTTAAATGTTAAAAATTCTTGCCACAAATTGCCCTTCTCATATATTAAATCAATGAGTAATTATTGAGAGGCTTATAATGAGTGGCATTCAGCAGCCAGTCTGGTGGTCTTCTGATAGCTACGGGCGGCCATTATTTATTCATCTACTTGTATGAATACAGTCATCTGGGCTGCACTGGCCTTAGGTATGTGACGGAATACAAATGACTTATATGGCCTGATGATAGTGCACTTTGTTCAAACTGATTTAATCTTTGACAAGAATGAAATAATGAAACACAGCCTTTATGATTACATGGAGACAAAAACAGTCATCTGAGGTGATTGTGGACTTGTCAACAAATATCAGGGTGATTTGTGCTAAAGAATCACTGTCAACTTACCTGCCATAACACTTCATTAGTGCTGCAGCTTTGGCTTGCTCAAAATTATACTGAATATTAACTCTAACCATATATATTCATCTCTAAATCTAGCCAAATAACCATAAACAAATCATGTATTGAAAGACAACATAGCCTAACAACACACTGCACATAAAAAAGGAAGCTCCCAAGAAAAAAAAAAACAGACTAAGACAGACACTATACAATTGCAGATCCCTTTGGACGAGAAACACTGTATTACAGGCATGTCTTGTCTATAGCTATATTGGATTATCTTTTCTAGAACAATAGTCATTATCGCCAATATGTGAACAAATATAGCGTGGAACAAGTGATTATTATTGATACAGGGTGTTTTTTTTTTTTTTTTTGTATATAATTACCTAAATTGCTGGATAATATATAGAACTCCTATGCACTTTATGTATGTGATTTTGTGATGCCACTCTGTCAGCCTTGCCACCAATTAGACTGGTGGACCACAACCGAACATGAGCCTATTGTAGATGTATTTTACACTGGATTGTGTGTGAATTCGGTTCACATGAGGCCTCCCAAAGACCAAGCATTTATTATATGAACGTTACTTCTAAAAAAAAAAAAAAAAAAAACGGCATCAAAATCACTGTCACCTCAGCCTTGCCTTCCCACTTAATTAACACTACACCACTCTGTGGTCTCTGCTAACCCACAGCAGCTCACTTCATATTACCAATGCAGCCGCTTATTAAAGACAGGCTAACAAGCAGAGTGGTCAGATGAGCCTAACAGCACCAGAGCGCTGATCAAACACACTATGATTGGCCTCTATGCTCCAAATCCCTTAACCTTAGAAGAAAAATCTGGTGTATAATGCAAAGTCAGATCTTTTGAGTTATGTGGATGAAGAGAAAGCCAAGCAGAAACTCAGCCAAACTGTGCTGAATTATGTACATTCACACTCAACTGAAGCGTATAGAGGTCTGCTGTAGTCAAGCTCCACAGTGCACTACATCGACGCAGCTTGAAAGTTTTTCAAAGACTGATAACGGTTTAATGACCTGTCTGCACGAACCAGGCGCCACTATATAATGTTAATATTGTCTTTAATTATGAAAGGTGGAGGCAGGAGTGAAACAGTAAAGAGCACATCTGAGCCAAGGCTTTTTGATCTCAACCACCAACAGGGTAGGCTGAAAAAGTGCATTTTTGGAGACTATATAATAAATAATAATAAATAATGTTAGCAACTTAACGACTTAAACTACTTTCACCTGGGAACATTTACCTATACGCAACAGCATCTTGTTATATATTAACCAAGCTTACAATAGGTCAGTCACTGAGTTTTTAGTGAGTCCACATTGTCAAATCAGAGCAACATTTCTAGTGTTACATACTTTTATATACAATTGATAAAAAATATACAATTTGAAATCTTAAAAAATTCTTACTACCATTTTCCAATCACCCAAAATAAAAAGGATTAAGCATAGATATCAATACATCATGCCACCATCTGCTATACAAAAATTACAAAATACCGTATTTTCCGCATTTTAAGGCGCACTTAAAAACCTTTAATTTTCTCAAAAACCAACAGTGCGCCTTATAATCCAGAGCGCCTTATATATGTTTAATTCTGGTTGTGCTTACTGACCTCCAAGTGATTTTGTGTCACACAGCGCTCAAGGCGCTCCATCAAAATGTTT
>JAVQKC010160891.1:0-17906 GCA_036025475.1 Philypnodon macrostomus
CACATCCTCATCAAATCCTCATCACATCCACATCACATCCATATCACATTCTCATCAAATCCTCATCACATCCATATCACATCATCATCACATCCAAATCACATCCACATCAAATCCTCATCACATCCTCATCAAATCCTCATCAAATCCTCATCACATCCACATCACATCCATATCACATTCTCATCACATCCTCATCACATCCACATCACATCCATATCACATCCTCATCAAATCCTCATCACATCCACATCACATCCATATCACATCCTCATCACATCCACATCACATCAACATCACATCCTCATCACATCCACATCGCATCCACATCCCATCCTCATCCCATCCTCATCACATCCACATCACATCCACATCACATCCACATCACATCCACATCACATCCATATCACATCCTCATCATATCCATATCACATCCACATCACATCCATATCACATCCTCATCACATCCACATCGCATCCACATCACATCCACATCACATCCATATCACATCCTCATCACATCCTCATCACATCCTCATCACATCCACATCACATCCATATACCATCCTCATCACATCCACATCACATCCATATAACGTCCACATCACATCCTCATCACATCCACATCACATCCACATCACATCCATATCACATCCACATCACATCCACATCACATACATATCTTATCCTCATCACATCCACATAACATCCTCTTCACATCCTCATCACATCCACATCACATCCACATCCACATCACATCCATATCACATCCTCATCACATCCACATAACATCCTCATCACATCCTCATCACATCCACATCACATCCTCATCAAATCCTTATCACATCTAAATCACATCCACATCACATCCACATCACATTCTCATCACATCCTCATCACATTCTCATAACATCCACATCACATCCACATCAAATCCACATCACATCCACATCAAAGCCACTTCACATTCTAATCACATCCTCATCACATCCTCATTACACCCTAATCACATCCTCATCACATCCTCATCAAGTGCTCTCCCCGGCATCATGAGTTTGAATCTGGCTCACCACAGTTTGCTGAACGTCTCTCTCTGCTCTTCTCCATGGTTCCCTGTCTGTCTACTGTCCTATCAAATAAAGCCCAAAAAGTTTGTCTTAAATAAATCTTGAAAACAGAGTGCTATGTATTCACAAATAAACCTCTGACTCATCTGTTATGAACACATGAATAAATAGTGTTAAATGCACTGATCTAACCTTTGTACAGTCTGGTGGTGGTGTGATCTGAGGGGCTGAGATGATGTATAGACACTGAAGCTGCAGCCTCTTCATCCTGATGTTCTGCATGAACACATATGGACCTGACGTCACCATCATCAATCCTACAGCTTAGATATATATCGACTTTGAAATGTCCTTTTGTCTTTGAACACATCAGAGAGATAGAGTTGAGGCTCTCTGCAGAGAATATTTTGACTTTCATCTTGTGACTTGTTGGAAACTGCAGTTGATTTGATCCACCTTGCATAAAAATGTAAGACAATTGTGATGTCTACAGTGTCCCCTGGGGTCGTGAGTTCGAACCCGGCTCACCATAGTTTGACAAAAGTCTCTCCCCACTCTTCTCCCTGGTTTCAGTCAGTATACTGTCCTATCAAATAAAGCCCCCAAATGGCCAAAAAAACATTTACATTCATGCTACAACTAAAATGGGCCTGATGTGGGAAACACCTCAAACCATAAATCAAATACAGCTGTTCACATTCATTCACTTTGGGACATTTCAAACTAATTCACCAGTGTGATTTCATACCAAAAAATGTTTACATAATAGTGTGCACCAACTCATTTTTATGGCTGACGCACATGGGAGAAGAAGGAAGCTCCATTCACCCCACAAACACCATCTCATTGACGAAACAGACACACACTTTTTAAATGGAGCGACTCAACAGTCAATTATAACTTTAATCCTATTTTAAAGCATTAATAGACTTATTTACACGATTGCCATTGCGGCTTGGACCGGACTACTGCATTTCATTTCAATGTGCAATGCTAAAATCACACCAAATTATCTTATCTTGAGGTTGACTGAAATTGGTATCGGTCTACAGATGGCTGATTTAGGTTCAGGCCATAGAAATATAATTGGAAAGTCTGGTGACTCACTGACATCAACTGATTTCTCGGGCGTGGGTGACCAGCGTGGAGTAAACCATTCAAGTGTGTTGATGTGAACAAATGGAGATACGGATATGTGTAGCATTAAATCAACATGGTCTGAAATAAAGAGAAATAAATGTAAAACTACTAAAATAACGTACGTGAATGTTTGGATCACCAGAGTTGCTCTGTGTAGAATTACAGAGAACTCGCTTCTGGCTTACCCATTTGGATTCATTAATAGCAGATATTTCTATTCCTTTCTTTTATATAAAAACATTGGAAACATATCTGTCCAAAACATGCTTACATAATATTTGTATCAGTATCATCCTGGAATTTTCAGGACATCCAAACTAAAGAGAAACCCATGTTGAAGTGCCTGTCTTCACTGAACAGACCTTTGAGCTGTGGTTTCCCTGACGCAGTAATCAGAGCCAGTCCAGGATATGAGCTGCATGAAAGATCTAAATATGATCATCAATTATGGACTAATGCCACAGATAAGACCAGAGGAATGTACCATGTTAGGAGGGAGGGGGACCATTCAGATGTTTTTGTGAAACGTACGTTCAATTTTTAAACAGAAAGTGGTGGAGATCCTTAACAATGTTATATTTTGTACTACACTGGTTCTCAAACAGCAGGCTGGGACCCAAAGATTGGTCTAAAGTTGCTGTATTTGTAACATTAAATGGTATAAGATTTTTTTGACCATATGTGGGACACAGTGTGCAGTGGGACAAAGCAGGTACAATGTGAGACAACAGGCTACTGCTGTGGCTAGTCATTTTTAAAAGTCACGAGCCAAATAGTGTTTTTACTACAGCCAGAAATGTCTATATTGTGTATGTGGGGATGTTAATACATGTTTTTATTGTTTTTTTTGATACATTTTTATTTTAATGAATCACTACAAAATTAGGGTGTACGTTTTAACATGGCATCCTGGGAACATCTTAAGATAAAATATAATATATGTTTACATAAAACTGGCCAAAGAGGCTCGTGGGAATAAAAGTGTTACCAGCCAGAATTGAAATCTGCCTGTGTTGGGGTGGATGGTTAGTGTTAATGTCAAGCCCTGGTTAATGGTTATAATGAAATCAACATTTTAATTTTGTATGTCTAATTCTCTGTTTAGGCTCAGAGTCTATTTACAATCTGACATTAATGACACAGATTCATGGTGAAAAATATTAGTTAAAATAACAGCTCATGTTTGAGTTTAAAACTCATGTTTCTACAGAAGACATGAAAGTGTAGCGCTCACCTTAAAATAAAATAAAAAGGTGAAGTGGTTAGAAGAACAATCCAGGATTAATTCTTTTGTGAGGACTCAGCCAGACCAGAAGCATGGATCATTAACCATATTTATTTTGCTTTGTTTGTTTGTCTTCTTGGTGAAGTCGGTTTATGTTAGACAGCACGGCAATATACCCACGCCTTCAATTAATTTATTGACGACCAAAAGCCATCTGCAGACATCCTTTTATGTAAACCAAAGTTTGTTGAACATTCTCATCGAAGAGCAATATTAGCTTTTTAAATCATATTTTTTCTTCAGGTTAAAGCATTAAACAATGTAAAAAAACTGTAATAATAACTTGGAACCATCATCAGTTAGGGTGTCAGCCACTCAACCTTCCTCCGTTTTATACTGCAGTAAAAAGAAACTACTAAAAAGAAATCAATAAAATCCAGCTGGTTGCTTATTTCAAACGTGCAAAACCTATTCTAATTTATTTTTATGCTTTGGCGTGTTCCAAAATTGTTACAAAAATGGCTTGATCTCATCTCTAGTCACCATTGTATTTGACAGGCCTTTATCCACAGCCTAAATCCAGAGTCAAAATGTGAGCCATACCAGGTCACAGGATCACATTTATAAACCAATGTCACGCTCACTGGAGGCAAAGTGGCAGCCACATTGGACATTTTGATGTGTAACAATACTTTAACCATCTGTGATCACCAACAGTGAGGCTTCGTTTAAAAGTGCTGTCTAGAAGAATCCTAAACTAAGTCATGAAAATGTTCACGATTGACTATCTGACCCTGTTCTATGATGTAAATGAGGGAATCTGTCAGAATTATTCATTCACTATAGACCCTCTCCTGGCTCCTGACTTCTTTACATCATAGAAAATGTATATGTTTCACTTTTTCTCTTTGGATGAAGTTTCAATTAAAAATGTTCTCAGACATGTCTTTGTGCATTTGGGATCATCACAAAACACCTCATTCTCTTTGTAAGTCTGTGGTCAGCACTCAAAGTTCATTCAGTGCCTTGCCTGAGGTCACAACAACAGTATAAGTTGAACTAGAGATTGAACCGCCAACCTTTACTCACAATATGTTTCATCATTCGAAACAATGACCAATAATGACACTTAGTGTAACGTCTAAATGTAAAAAAAATCATTTGGGTTCATCATAAAACACCTCATTCTCTCTGTAAGTCTGCGGTCACCCCTCACCCCCCAATACACACACAAACACACACACGCAAACACACACATCACCACCACCACTTCCAGACCCCCCCGGCCCCCTCTAAGTGCGTACCCCACAGGAAGGGCTTCTCCAGGGGGGAAATAACTCCCAGATGTGGGCTTTTGTGCCACTCCACTGATGCCGCCGCCGCTCTGGGAGAAGGAACGCAGCCAGGATCGGGGGGCTCTGTTGTCGGGTAGAGGGGAGGGGTATAGAGGAGAGTGTTTTGGTGAAGGGGGGGGGGTATGTGTGTGCTAACATCGGCAGCAGGCGGGGGGGAGTTATTTTGTGGGGGTGTGAAGGTGAGGAATTTAAAGATTGGTTCCTTTTGTGGCGGTCAGACTGGATTTCCAAACACATTATTTAACTCTGGTCACGCTGCTGGGGCTGAGGATGTTGCACAAGAGCTTCCTCTAGGCTCGTTTTGTGTTTACCTTCTATTATTGTGGATAACGTTTATATTCATCCTAACCTCATCAGAGTTCAATATTATACATGGTGATGCTTATACAATATTTGAATTACTAGTTTGGCCGATATCAATTCCGAAACCCAAATATGATCCGTTAACATCTGCCATATGTATAGGTCTATACCGATATCATACAATCTTTAAGGCAGCTGTAGAATGTCAATTACCGTTTTGACCCCAACCAAACAAACACTACAACAGTTTAATAGACATGAGGAGTTGACTAATGCACATGCTAACATTAAGGTTAGGGTTAGCATTTACAATGTTCCAAAATTTTCTCAAATGCTTTTCAAACACATTCCTCTGTTTATTCTGTTTATGTTCATTAATATTGACCTCATTCCTTGATTATTATTATTCAACTGCTCCTCAGAGTTCACAGGAAGTATCCCGGGATCTGATTGAAGAGTGGGTCACCATCAACCATCATCAGGGCCATACTCCATATTAGTGACATATGAAAGGGTCATATTGGACAGTCTTCTGCATGAACATGTGTTTTCTGTTGAACTGACCAAGATGGAAGAACTGAAACAGAACCGTTCATATCCCTGATTTAGTTTGGTAGTATTAGTTTTAGTATCCCTAATGCAGTTTTGAAAAGATATGCTCTTTATCTATCAAGAATAGATCACAATCATTTAATGAGAAGAGGTAAAAATAAATTCCAACTTTATGGGCAACAATGCAGTAACTAGAAAGCACTCGGAGAGCGCAGACCTCCGCCAAGGCAGCTCATTTCCACAGATCATTCAGAAAATTTAATCAACTGGTCTATGTGTTATTTCTGACTTTCCGTGAACATTTCATCCAAATCGGTGCCGTGGTTGCTAACAGAACAGAAATCACCTCTGTGTGTCATGTAAGAACAGCTTTATGTGAAAAATGTGATGATGTGGAAATTCTGTTCCTTGTGCCTTAATTTTTGAAAATATTATTTATGTTTTTAGTTTATCTTTTGAAAATTTCAAAATATGTTTATTATCTTTTGATTTTTTTGCCATATTATCACAAAATTAAACAAATAATCTGACATTACGCTCAAACAGTTACTCAGAACTCGAGTAATTATGTGAATGAGTACTTTTTACTCTTACTTGAGTAACATTATTGGCTAATCTACCCACTTCTGTTGCTTTGTTACAAGCTTTTAAAGAATGACAAGAGGTTCAACTGCCCTAGATTCTAACATATCTTTAACCTCTACAACTCAATTTGGTGACGTCAACAGCCTGAAGTAACCAATCATATCCTTGCTTGTGCCTTGAATGCAAACTGGTGGGGTGTTCTACACAGATGTCAAGCTGAAGTTACGGTCACATCTCAGTCACGCTCTTCTTCAAACACGGCTTCTTTTTCATTTTTGAGTGTGTGTCCCTGTGTGTGTGTAGACGCCTACTCCCCACCAGCACTTTTATCTGCACACTTATGGCGATACACTGTAGGGGGTGAGGTGTTCTGCTTGGAATGGGCTTCACAGCGAGCCACTCTGCCTTCACCGTTGAGCTAGATTGGGAGGTTTGAACAGGGCAGAACATCCTGAGATAGTAACAGCATACAAACTCATTACAGGAGCTTTGGTGAAGGTTAGGCAAGGTCTGTGGCAGTAGCGTTAGTTGGCTAATGTGCTCCCATCAAAAAACAAGATGGCCTGAACCACTGCTGCAAAATGGGGACCCACATCATATTAGTTGTAAAGGTATGCATGATAGGTACAAATGAATGAGTGAATGAGCCATATTGATTGACAGGTAGAAAGTAGAAAAAACATCAAACTTTTCAGGTTTTGTTGCCATGTTGTAATCACGTCTCCTCTTGTTCCTCTCCTCTCCTGCCTCTCCTTATGGGTGACAGTTGGGCATCTCTATTTGGTGCCAATTACAGATTGTTTGGCATTGGCGCGGTGCTGAGACTCAAGGCTGGTTTGAGTCTCTGCGGCCCCCACAGTTCCCAATTTACCCACCAAACAGTTCTCCAAAAGTTAGACTGTGTTTTGTAAGTCAGCCACTGGATCTAACAGCCAAGAAAGTAATGTGTTTTTGGAAACTGTAATAATAAATGTAATAAAGCCAACAAAAGTCAACAAAAGGGTCTACACTTAAGCCTTAACCAGAGCTAAACTACAACTAGATGAGGACTAAACCAAAACTACATTCAACTAAATCAGACTTCTAAGTACCATTAAAAAGAGCCTATGTCTAATAAACACAAAACACTTAACAATAATAATAATAAAATATATTAGCAAAAATGTTATTATGATAATGGATCAAAAATGTTAAAACAATATTGACAAATTACTGCTGACATTCTCATTTAAATTGGTCAAAATTATTTTATTTTGAAGTATTATTATTGGTTGTTATTTTACTATTGGTTGCTTCACTAGATCTTTTGGCTTTGGGGAAAGAGGAAACGAGAAAAGCTTTGAAAATAAACAAATGCACAATTCACATTCAAGTAACTATGAAGTAGATAATAATTTAGCTTTTTATTTTACAAAGTCAATAAATGAAGAAAAAGGCCATTTGATTGAAAGAGGTGACCAGAATTACCCTTATTGAAAAATAATGCTTCAGCAAGGCTTCAATGGAAAGTTATTTTTTCACTAAATTCAAATCAGCATCCCTTTGTTGGGAATAAAAAAAGAGCAATCAGAGATAGTGTGTAGTTACCCTTCACAAGTACGGGGCAAAATATAAAAGAATGTCCTGCATCCAGTGTATTATGTTTGCAACTGTAACATACTATCAAATGAATGTTATATTTTGTCTGGGACTACAGATGGAAATTAACACTGTGCTAAATCCGGCATATTTACGTCAATTGTGATTCTGTACAATTGTACATTCATTAATGTGCACTGTCCCATCAATTACAAAAAAAATTAATAAATAAATAAATAATAAATTTGAAGCAAGTAAAAAAATATATGCCTATTCATTCACATACATACACAAAATACTTTTATGTAGTAATATATACTAACTATAACTAACTATAATACATTAAAATAAACAAAGCATATGAATGTCTGTCATTAATGCAGGTTTGTTGATTGAAATATTTTTATTTTTATGTTTTGTAATTAAAAATCCAATACTATATGGCTATATGCACATTAGTTATATATTGTTGCCATTTCATATTTTATTGCAGGAGTTCTCCTTCTCCTAGTATATGAAGAGACAATATGAGTAGTGCCATGTATAATGTTTTGACTGACTGAAAAGCAACAAAACTTGAACACATTATTTTAACAGTAGTGCCTCAAGCTCTTCTCCCCAAGAAGTCAGCCATCATTTGTAACTCTGTCTAGCTCATGCTGAATGTACACTCACACATACCTGACTACTGTGGACACTGAAGTTCTTCATTATTGCACACTGTAACAAAATGTGTGTAAATTTTGCCCAGTGAATGGTTGTCAACGTACCATTGTCCATGATTTAACCCAATGCCCAAGTCAACGTCAAATTAGTCTGCTCTTATATAAGTCCAAAGTCAAAGTCCATTTCACAAAGTTGAAAAAGTCAGACACTTAGGAAATATACGTTGGTAACAGGAAATGACCTTACTGTCGGTGTGTATTGAAAAGGAGTTAATGATGGTGATTCACAGTGGGGGCCGATTCATTTGCCTCTCCAGTCGGTCTCTCACTTACATATGTATGTGAAAAGAGGGCCAGTGGGCAATAATGATGTTAGATTCAAGGATCATTATGAGCTATTTTAGTTTTCAAGCGTGGACAGAAAACTCAAAGTGATTTCCCAATGTACCGGACGAGGAGGCTACATTGTCAATTTTCACCATGCATGTGTAGCTTGTTAATGTATTTATGCCATATCTAAATCTCCTGCTGTTGATCAAATTCAGCATTCAGCATTCCTACAGAAATTCAAACAATCAGCAACATTTGCCTGCAGACCACCATTTTGTGCCACAACCTTTGTACACTAAGAAAGCAGGGGAAAAAACTATAACATATAACAATCCCTCGAAATGATTTATAATGTTCATTTGGTAAAATGGGAAAGGCCGCAGGCAATGATAACGTTCAAAATCCATCCAGCTCACCAAACATTTTATTACCAACTCTTGTTAAAAATTAAGCACAGTATGACCACAAGATACATTGCAGCTATCGAGCTGGGTACGTTAAATCGATAATCTCACATTCGTCAATTAACGTCGACTCATTTGAGCTTCAGAGTCAGAGGAGTGGGAGGATTTTACATTTACCGCAAGAATTTGAATCTAGATCAGTAAAAGACGCTAATCTGAGCGTGAACTGTGGAAGCGCGGGATTGGTTTAAAAAAAAAAAAAAAAAGTGAGCCTGACTCCCACAGAGTTGTAGAGACATGGATCTTTTCATGATGTATTGGAAATATATATCTAAAAAAGTTTATGTACAAAGTGTCTGTGTTGATGAGTATTGTTAACAATCAAGGCCAATACTGAAGGTTGAGACCACTATGAAGTGCTCATCGCAAAACCATCACTCCAGTTGTCTAAGGTTCTCTTTTCCCCTGTGCACCCTTTAAATTAATGTAACCAACACCACTTTATTTCAAAAGCCCACTGAACTTTGATTCTGCTCAAAACTTTCACACAAAGTGGCTGTAGCTTTTTAAAAAGTGCCCATTATGCCCCATGGTGATATCACTAGGTCAGATGGTAAACCAAACTAAAAGCCAAGATGAAGTAAAGAGGAAGAAAGTATTGAATTACCAGGCAGCGCCAAGGACATGGGAGGGTGTGCCGTGAACACCCAGCATGGGGCCTCCCTCTGTGAAGAAACTGGTTCAAGACCGCAGCCTGCTTTAATAAATGATGTTACATACACAAACACGGGCTCGTATGCACACGCTAAAAAACATTGATTCCTGGAACGGCGCTCGAAAAACAGTAGGAAATGCTCTCCGCCGACTCCACCACACTGAGATGGCAGTGTGGAGGCTTCATCTGGGTCAGCTAACCTTTGGTCTGAGGGCCAAGTGTGAGCATGCTCCACAACAGGGCTTGTAATATAAGTAATAATCATATCATTAGCCTCGGCGCGTGATGAGGATGCTAACGGCCAAAAGAGAAGAGCTTATGGACACCTTCTCTCCTTCTGTGTACAACGCTTACAGCTAGCCACACACAACAGTGCTCCCACCGAGGGTCACACTGTGGGGGGTGCGTCCCAATTAGCACAAGTCAAGGTGTTGGAGGAGACGTACTGAGATAGCAGGTTATGGTAACTGGAAACACACCAAATCAGAATGCTGGCTAACTGCTAACTAGCCTACTTCACAAGCACAGCATGGCTTTTTATAAAAAAAAAAACACTTTCATCCACAGGCACTTTACCGCACAGCACTGCAGCATTAGCACACCTTCTGAAACCTCCGTATGGCACAGATCTCATGGGCCGGCGCTTTGCCAAAAAATATTTCTAACATTTATGTAAATATGACTTGGATTATACGGTTCAGTGCAGGCAGAAACATTAAAACATGTTTACTATTTGAAGCAATATCACTGAGCAAGTCACTGAGTCATAACATACCAGAACTTTCTGTCTATAGAAGCCTATATTAAGCAATTATAAACAATATTAATGAATTTCCCTAATTTAAATTCTACATTGCTCCATCAATGCTTTTTTCCTCAATATGATTTAAAGTAGCCCTGGATCTTTAGTTTTTATTCTCACATACAACCTCTTTCTGTCTGGGTGGGGGTTTGACAGCAACTTTTATCACAAATAGCAAACACTCCTTAAATGCCACTAATATGAAAGAAAGATATGTTTTAAAAACAAATGTCACTTCACTATAAAAGTCATATCTCTAAACTGTGCAATGCATTTACAAGTAGACCAAACGTCTCCAAAAAGTCAACATAAATTCTGTCCAAAATCATACAAATGGCAAACACCAACTGAATACTATATACAGTAGAAAACTACAAGGTAATACATTAAGTGAACTTAATCTAAAATTCAATGGAAAGTTAAATAATTATGAAGCAAAGAATGAATGATTGAAATAAATTGATTGAATGAATATCATCTGGTATTATCATTAAACATTGAATAAACATATATTAGTTTAAGATCATACCAGCTCTCTCTCTCTCTCTCTCTATATATATAGGTCTTTTTCAACAAGTGCTCTACTGCCATATTCCCTTATATTTTATACTTCATATTCCACATATACACACCTGCATGTTGCTAACCAGCAGTGCATGGCTAGTCTGTTTATAGCCGTCTAATGTACCTCGCAAGTAGTCAAAGAACCATTATGGGCACACAACTGGGCAACAATGATGGTTTTCAGATCTGTACTTTATTTTCTAAGAGTGTGTGGGTCTATGTGTGCGATGGTGTGTCTATGTACAAATGTGTGCGATTGTTCAGGGGGGTGTTTTTTTCGAGCTTGAAGAGGGTCCATTACCTAAGACTCAAAAGCAGTTGGAAGGTGGGGGCCCTAACAGCAAGAGCCCAGTCTCTATGGAAACTTTAGCAGGCGCTCCATACTACCACCGCAGTAACACAATGTATGCATGATCAGGCTTTACTGAGTGTACGTATATAGCAAAACATTTAAATACGAGTAAAAAGGTATTAAATGTTGTATGTTTTTAAAATGGCATATACACCATTGTAGTGAATGCACCATGTTGTTGGATGTGTTTTACCTGGGAGCAGATAGCTAAAATGTTTCATAATTCAGATATCAAAAGGCGAATACAATGATCTATATGGCCTACAGGGCTGCACTATTAATCGCAATTGGCAACAAAAAAATAAATAACATAAAAATAAAAATAATGACCCGACAAAGTAACCTATCCAAAAGTGTTACAGAAGGTTGAGTCTAGTCGCTACCATTTGTTGATAAGGATATATGACAGACTACAATTGCCAATTAAACATTTCACAATGCTTTCTTTCATGCTGAAGATACACCAATTACTTTTTGGTATGTATAATCATCGCTTATTTATATGTAACAAGAAGTATATGGTCGCAGAGTGGTGACCCATTTGCCTCTCTGCAAGTGGGTTGTGACTTTGATCCTTGGGTAGACAGACATGATCTCTTTAATTGGAGTCTGCTTGTCCTCCCAGTTTTACCATGGGCTCTTGCATACATGCATACAGTGTCCTATAGTGGCCTTAAGTTTTGGGTGTAACTTGCATGTGAAGCCCATAGTTTCACAGATACAGTAGTCGGGTAAAAGTGGAATATAAAAGGTGTGGTCAAATAAGAAAACGTTAAAAATAAAACATGTTAAATAATGACTACCTGAACTGTTTTATAATGTATGTTGTCTGTAGTCTGTAGTCTGGAGGGGGGACTAAAGTAAACTCTACTTGGTCAAAGTGGTAACCCACAAAGTCTGATCTGATGTTGCTTGAGGCCAGGAGAAGGACTAAAAACTGAACTTACATGATAGAACAGGGTCATATATATGTATTTATTTAATTACTAGTACATTTATATTTTGCCATCGATCATAAATGTGCTTCTGTTGCTGTCTGTCCAAGAATCTCTTACTATTCATCCAAATTTGACCTTGCTTTTTGGCTGGTTGGTGTGACTGAATATCACAAGAAAAACAATACAAAATCTAGCCCTTTCATTTTGAAATGCCCTCAAAAAAGCCACATTATGAACAGTGGACTAACGGCCACAAAAAATACTTCAAAACAGACAAAATCCCCCAAAACACTCCAAACCATGATTTTTGTATTTCCTTGTTTTGTGCATGTGGAAAGTGTGTCACCTCTTATTATGGCAACAAAAATGATCACGACACCATTGTGCACAAACAAGCACAAACCGTGGAGGGCTTCAAGTCGTGGTGCGTGTGGTTTTAACAAGACAGCTCTAGAATGGGACTATGGGGCGAGTGTTTCTTTTTGGTGTTCATTATACCATTTGCCAGGACTGTCATTACTTATTGATAGTGGGCTCTGTTTAAAATGCAGCATCACAGCGGTAGGTAGGTACACAATATTGTCCTCCCCACACACACGCACACCCTAGAAAATAACAACTCATAAAATAACACTCTTACATTCATTCTAATAGAACAGCAGCAGAGGCCATGCTAAGCGCCACAGTTGCTATCACTTCATTGCTCATCATTCCTTCTACATTTATAGTCTATTTGTTTATTGTGCGCTCCTCAAATCAAAAGTCGTTAGTTATGCAGCATATTTATGAACCTACCAGTCCAAAGATTCAGATGTTGTCGAGTTTAATTGTGAGGAAATGAGTGCTCAGCATTGGATGTTTTGATACAAAGCACACAGTAAATTGTATTACATTGAGTTATTCATTCATTCATTATAATATAATGATGGTATGCATTTGAGCTCTAGACAGTCTGTAAAACCCAGGCTGGTGCACTCTACCTGCAAGGCTGGTTTTTCACCAAGAGACACAAGGGGGAGGTGAAGGAAGCTTCATTACTCCCACAACAACTCATTTAGCCATCACATTAACTATTGAAGCTTTAATTAAGGTAAAGTGGATCATACCAGAAGATGTTTTATAGTATGAAGCCTTTCATTCACATCACTACTCCTTCACATTGAGAGGAGCAAGCTGAGGTGGCTCGGGCATCTATTTTGGATGCCCCCCTGGACGCCTCCCTCGGCATGTACCACCAGGAGGAGACCCCGGGGAAGACCTAGGACACACTGGAGGGATTATATCTCTCAGCTTGCCTGGGAACGCCTTAGAGAGCTGGAGAAAGTGTCTGGGGAGAGGGAAGTTTGGGCATCTTTGCTTGGACCTCTGCCTCTGTGATAAGTGGAAGAAGATGGATGGATGGAGTGTCTCATTTTAATTAATAATTATATCACAATTAAATTAGAAAAGGATCATCTCAAAATGCCACCATTATTTTTTATTTGTGGGAGTTCAATGCACCAGCAGCAAGTCAATATTTCCTAGAGAGTTCAGGGTGTACATAGAATTGGATATAAAACTTATATATGTTAAACTCTAAAGATTGAAGTTAGAAGAGTGAAGTTAACTCCCTGGAAGTCATGATCCTAGAACAGAGTTTCAGATCTAGTCAGATGATAAACATAAGGGAGGTCAGGCACTTTTCAAACACTTATCTCTGAAAACAGCCCCAGCTCTGTACATTATCAACACTGCTCTTGGAGAAGTGACAGACCCTGGCTCCTCCACATGTCTACAGGATATCAGATAAAAGTTTCATTGTGCACCTCCCTAAAGCTTTAACATTAGCTCTGTACTTTTTAAACTGTCAGCAATAATGGAAGAAGTTTTGTCTTTTCAAAGAATTTAGGAGTGTACAGCTCCTGCACCAACCAGTGCATGCTGCTATTGCATCCTTGAGCAAGACACTTCAACTTGCAAATGTATGAATGTCTTAATTTGACTTCACTGCTGTCATCCTCTGCTCCTTACAGGTTGCCCCCAGTAGCATTAAAGAACGGGTCAAATGCACACAATTTGGAACAGACACAAAAAGTACACTGGCTCGTTAATTATTGTATTGGCTAGATTAGGAACACAATAATGTAACTGCCCTGACAAGAAGCAAAAACAGATTCTGCAATTGTTGTGACCTATGTCTTTGTATCATTGCGGTTCAGACCAGACGACCCTCCCGGAGAGTATCAGAAGTGTGTTTTCACATTACTCTCTCTCCAGGTAAGCCCCTGATTTACCTGTAATCTTGTACTCTGTATGGCAGACAGGTGACCTCCACTGAGCCGCTGCTGCTGCCGCACGTGTGTGGAGACCATTTCTTTAGCCCTACACTATAAAATTGAACTAGTTAGCTACTGTAAAAAAATCTAGATGTGTTGTTTTTGTTTTGGTTAGATGTTTCCTTTTCAGAGCTCCACTGCGGTTCAGGAGAATAGCACTGCTCTTACACAAAGATGAAGTTATAATTTTATGATTATAGAGGGCACTTCAACCACAGAAATGCCACATCAACTTGTATAGCTAACACACTGCCTACGTAGATGTGTGTTTAAGGCAAAAGTTGCTTTAACAGTGAGTCTGATGAGACATTGTCAGGAGTGAACCCCACCCAAGCCACATTGTTGCATTGATATGTGGTAGTCTTTGAATGGAGAACAGAATAATAGGCAGATAAATGATGATAAATAATAAAGAAATGTTCAAGACAACTGCAGGTTATTTGTCACAGAGTACTTTTAAGGCAATCAGTTTCCAATTTTCTTAAGTGAGGCTTATATTTTCAAATTTTACAGTGTCAATGTGTCATTATCCTTCTGAGCACACAACCCGTATCCTACGATGTGTGAGAATACATGCTTGGAGTCTACGTGTGCATAGACAGCACTTCATCCATGAGCATGTAGGAAAGTCAGTGAGCTAGGTGTTATTTAGATTTACTGGCAAACAGACACAAGAAACACACTGAAACCATGAACCAATTCACATACAAGCATCACATGAGCATACACACACCTGGCAGGACCAGCTACAGGACACTGGTTTCAGAATAATAGAGTAGCCAGGCCAGCAGCATGCCACAGCTCTCATCTGGATTGTTTTTTACCAACACTGAGTCTGCACCGAAGGGCAACTAGGTCAGTCAGCAAGGTGGACATGTTGGTTTTCACATATCAACAGGATTCGATCTAAATCTAAATGCAGTGCTTTCTAAGCAAAGGTTTCATTGTGACATGTATTTATTCAAATTCAATTGTATATGATCACTTTCTTGATTGTTTTGACAATAAACAATATAGTTGTTTGTGGAGATATGATTTCAGCTGGCAGTTCAAGGGGAAAAAAGGTGTGTGTAGGTTATTTCAGAACCGTAGAAAGAGAGTTCTGCCAACGGAAGTCCAAAAAATGCCAAAAAAATTCAATTCTCCATGCATTTGAAAAGCATTGTAAGCTTGATGTCAACAGAGATAGCACAACATCACATGTTGGGCCAGACAGAATATCACAATAGGGAAATTTGTTGCATATTAATTTAATTTAATTTTTACATTCTTCGGTGTATATTAGGTACGTATTAGAGGTATATGTACTAGGCTGGATTTTGAGGCATTAATCCTCATATAATATAATTCCCTATTGCAAAGCTATAGCTGTCTAGACTGGAGCAACGTGAAGTTAAATCGATGTAAACACATTCGAATTGCACTCTGCATTTATTTTATTTACCTCTGCATAGACCCACTCATTCACAAAGGAATAAAAACTGCTATAAAACTATATGTCAGGAACAGTCAGATTTAAAATATTGGATATATCTCGGAACAAAACCACGGGCCAAATTTATTTACAAAAAAATAGAAATCCTGCAGTATTCCTTCCCTACGCCCCTGACTTCATAACCATAACTGGATATTTTTTGTTGGGCACACGACCTCCCAGTTTCCTCTTGGCTGTGGATGAAAAAATATTACAAGGAACCCATGAAAACACATCTAAGAAACCCAGCATACTTCTGGTTCATATGACTGTCATATTGTATATTACAATGAACATAAACAATGCACAATCCCCTCTGGTCATACACAGACCCATCTTTTGTTTGCTTTACCAGCCACTTAACAACCAAAGCTATGTTTTGATATTTAGGGACCTTAGAGTCTTTTTATCCTCAAAATGCAACACTGTCATGAATAAGTGAAGACAGGAGGAGCAGAGGAAGTTTGGATGGCACAAATGGGTCGGGGGTTGGGTAGCATTTAGAAATATAATAGCATTTCAACATAATGCGATTAGAAACAGACATAAACAAGTGTGCCACAGTATATGCCTCGAACACAAAAAGACCCGCACACCATTCTCTTCAGCAATAGAATGGTTTTATCCAAATACATGCATGTTTTTGGATTGTAAGTGAGTGTGCCCCCCACCTCAGGCCCATAGTTACTTGGATAGTCTCGGGAAAGGGGGAGTGGACTGTACTGTTTGTTGATGGCAAGGCGTGTCAGGAAGCAGACTGGAGCAATGCCATAACCAGAAGTCTATCACAGATTGTAGCTACATGCCTCAAAAACATTAACAATTCAAAAAGTTGGATGGATTTGTACTTTTTTGGTCCTTTATTTCATCACCACTGCAGGATTGTGAAAAAACCATGACATTTTAAGATGGGAAAGTATGCTCAAGTACACAGATCCACCAGAGTAAGCTCTGTGACTGTATAATTCCATCTAGAAAAAGTGCTGTGTTTTCATACTGGGCCTCTCAAACTTGGAATACCTTACCCACAACCATACAGGATCAGGCTACTCTCAGCAAGTAGTCATTATCAAAACTGCTCACACAATCTGACATAAAAATGTTCAGTGATGGTTCTGTATGTATGCGCCTGCATTGTGTGAGAGTGTGTGTATATGTATGCAGTAATGACTGTTTCGTGTATGGGCGCTCCCTTAGAGATAGGGTGAGGAGCTCGGTCACTCGGGAGGAGCTCGGAGTAGAGCCGCTGCTCCTCCACATCGAGAGGAGTCAGCTGAGGTGGCTCGGGCATCTGTTTCAGACGCCCCCTGGACGCCTCCCCCGGGAGGTGTTCCAGGCAGGTCCCAACAGAAGGAGACCCCGGGGAAGACCCAGGACACGGAGGGACTATGTCTCTCAGCTGGCCTGGGAACGCCTCGGGATTCATCAGAGAACAGGTCAGATACATCATAGAACAGGTCAGATACATCATAGAACAGGTCAGATACATCATAGAACAGGTCAGATACATCATAGAACAGGTCAGATACATCATAGAACAGG
>JAVQKC010160922.1:0-14355 GCA_036025475.1 Philypnodon macrostomus
TCAAACACACAATCAAACAATCACACACACACACTCACACACACACTCACACACACACACACACACACACACACACACACACACACACACACACACACACACACGCACACACACACACACATACACACACACACACACACATAGCCCTCAAAACTCTGCCCAGGCCCATTAAGTCTACAGTAACAGTAATTTTTCTGCCCTCCCCCCCATCTCCTAATAAAATCTATAGGGCTATATAATGTTGTGGTGTCACCTGCAACCCTCTTCAGTCTTCAGTTGATTGGCTGCAACACCATGGCACAGTTATACCGGAACCAGACCCATTTTATCATTATGACTATCAAGAATACTGTTGAATACTGCCTTTTTTATTTATTAACCCAACCACACTATCTCCTGATGTGGTTTCTCTGTCCTATTCTCCACAACAACAACCAATGCAGAGGAAGCAGGACTTTCATCTCCACGAGTTTTTGTAATGTTAAACTGCACTAATGGATTCACTTGATGAAATCCGCAGATAATAAAAATACGGACAATAGATGCTGAATTTTTTATGAGCGGAAAGATGAAGGAGGGAACAAAATGCAGATAACACAAAAACACTAACGGCTGAAAGAATAGGCCCGGTCAATAATTGAGTGTTTATTGTCGTTTGAAAATGGATTTTCTCATATTTCCCCAGGAACATTTTCTGCTGGGTTTTGCTGCGGTGGATTGTTTTACATTCTGAGCACAGTGGCGTTTGCTTGGACTGACTCCGGTCCCTAAACTCTCAGCTATTATATTCAGTACAGCTCCTAGCATCATCTGATTACACTGCACTTTCAAATCTAATGTTTTCTCTTAATACTCTTTGTACTGCAGCGGAGTACATCGAACGAGTCGGACAAGTCAAGACCACAATTTGCTTTTCATTTCTGTTGTTGCAGACTTCCAACCAGTTCAGGAGAATTGATAAGTCTAAATTGCCCGAGTAAATGAAAGTGAGACTGAGCCTTTTATATTGTCTCTCTGGAAGCCCTGCAATTACCTTGCAATTGCTCAGATTATACCTTGAATAAGGTCCATAGTTGCTGTGACTTGCGACCTCCAAGCGCTACATTTATTCACGACGTTGCGGCATACTGTCCACAAGCTTGTTGATGTCGTCCCACTCTTCAGTCAGATCCCGGTAAACTCTGAGGAGCAGATGAATAATGATAAGGAAGGAATAAGGTGAATATTGATGTACATGAACAGAAATAAAAAGAGTGATTGAAAAAAAATATCCGACTTTATAAGCAACAGTGTAGTTTTATTCATCCTTCTTGCAAAATAAATGAGGGACCTTCAGTCGCTAAACACTTTGAAACCAAACACAACTTCCATCTCTGAGCCTGCCTTTGCAACAATGACATTTTTATGAAGTTCCCACCAAAGCTCAGTTAAATAACAGAAGCTTTGACACCTGCAGTATCTTCGGCTCCACAAACACCTCTTGGACTGTGCACCTGAGAATCGCAGGATGAAAAATTCAACATTTCTTTCAAGTGTGAGAGGTGCGCTCGATTTATTATTCAAGGAGAAGGAATGCAACATGAGAGCGGAAGGCCCGGGAGTTCACAGTGATAGGTGTGGTGGTGTGAGTGCTAACGGGTGGGAGAGGAAGATCTGAGAAGGAACAATGTCTCCAGTGGCCAGCAAAATCCATGTGTGATTGGAGGACTAAAGAGATCATGCTGTGATACGTAAGTGGGAATTGCACCGAGATTGTTTTGATGGGAATTTTCACATATAAAAAAAACATATTTTTTGTGTTGCTAGCTGTCCTTCACTTAGTGGATGGTCAACGGCCATCAGTGTGATGTGACCACATTTCGGTCAATCTTCCCCAGAGCAGCTGTGACTACTAAGGAAGATTAGCACCACTAGTGTGACTGTTAAGGAAATTGACTTGAACTAAAAGAAACCGGATATAATTTATAGAAAATAGAAAAATAAAATGCATTTCCTAAAAATGCGATGATGTTTTGAGGTTGTACAGCTGACAAGAACCACGTATGATGCCATGACCCTATGTATATAATCTAATTTTGTTCGCTTGGAAACTTCCAAAGTCAAAACGAAGAAGCTGTCTGGAAGTTCAATGTAAACAGATCTATTAACAAATACCTAGCACCTGCACTGAATAGTGTGGTATCTTGCCCCAGGCATGTAGGGCTGTATACTGGAGGTCTTGGCCCTGGAGACAGTTGAGCACATTGTGACAGTATTGACCACTAAGTCTGTATATGCTTGCACTGTAGGGGTTTGACAACAGAAGATGATAGAAGTCAAAGATAGACAGAACTGGATGTTCCCTTGGTACAGTTGTGCCAGAAGCATGGAAGCTAAGAACAGACAGAAAAAGATAACTAGGGAATTAGAGTCATTACTTCCACAAATGACTAACATAATTCATCAGACCAAGGCCCTTTTTGTTCAGACTGACTCAACAATTATTCATACACCTCTCTTCAAGATATAATAAACAAATATCAATATCTGACTTCTTCCATTTCTTATTTATGACATCTGATTATTCACCACCATTGATTAGCAAACCGTGGACACCAGTATGTTTGGTTTTCTTCGTTTTAAAAGGGCCTTTTTTGCATTAACTTAAAACAATACAATACTAACTGAAAACGTCTTAATTTTGGGAGCTGTTGCATTCTCTCTGATGAAAATGTCCACAGCCACAAGAAAGTGGGGGTTTCGGTATCTATGTAGAATGGTAACACCAAGAAATGACAGCTCCTGTGATGGTCAGCGACTTATCTTACAGGTTTACCAAACATTACATTCACACACACAAATCACCAAAATACCCAAAAGACCTGCAGTAAATAGTCTGTGGGAACTCAGCAGACGTTTATACAATATATGCCCAGTCAAGGGTACAGTCTAATTCCTGGTGCACATACCCCAGACTGCAGCTCTCTCTTGATTAAACCCAACTCTTCCTCCGCGTCACATTAATGAATCCATTCGTCTTGGGCCTGCTCGGAGTGGCTCCGTCTGTGCGTGTGGGTAAAGTGTGTGTACCTGCCGGCAACATCTGCTCTCACACCTGTCCGGCTCCCACAAAAACACTCTACCGTCACTTTAAGAGCACACCAGCCGTTCCTCACAGACAGCCTTAGAAAAACAACCATCCATTTAGCCCCATGCAAGCATATGGAAAACTGCTCCTTAACTTAAACACACCATTCATCAGAAGGGTAATTATGACTTTACATTTCATTTGCCTGTAAGGGTTGGGTTGTGTTAGATTTCAACAGACGGTGGTATGTTGGGAATTGTGCCCTTAATAAAAATGAAGTGGAATGATGTATGCATGTGCAGAGGAAACAGTTAGACTTGAACTACAATGAAGTTACAATCATCATTTATCATTTTCAATTCAAAATTTCTGCACACCACCCTTAACTAAAGCAACATTGATTCATATTTTAACACTTTTCCCGGTAGGGGTCTCCAGTGACTGGGGCTTATCCCAGAAGCTATGGCAGGGTACACACTGCACAATTTGCCGCAGGACTGACAGTGAGACACAGACAGGCAACCCTTCACTCTCACATTAATTCACTATAGGGACAATTTAGATTGACCAATACTCCTAACGCCTGCTTGTCTTTGTGAGAAAGCCAGAGTACTGCCAGACAACTCACAGTAACACTCCACCTAGCAAGAGGCTCAAACTCCCAATCTCATTGCTGGGAGGCAAGAGCACTAAACGCTCTGCCACCGTGCCACAAGTTCTTCCATTGATTCATCATGTATTCATTTGTATGTCATATTCACTTGGATTGGCACAACATTGTACAGTAAACTTTTTAATTTGCTTCCCCCATTTCATTCTAGATCTGAGCCTGTCATTCTCGGCCTGGCACAGGGGAACTATGCAACTTGAAACACAATGAAACTGTTATTAATATTATTTCTTCTACATAGCTCCCCCTACAGTTTCGGAGAAAAGTACTGTCCTAATACATAGAAAGAAAATATATCATAATGGTACTGCCAAGATGACCCATTTAAGCATTTGGGGATTTTCTCGACACTAGGCCAATGCAGTCACTTTTGCAAGAAACGTACAGGGGATATGCAAGAAGATGAGTCATTAACAACTTTTTGAGTCATCGCATTGACTCCTATGCAATTTAATTAGGGTTAAAAAAGCATTAAGATATAGTCAAAACAATATAGGCCAGGAGATTAAATTCATGACTCTGGTTGCAGGCAGTATGCAGCAGCTATGACAATGTGTTTTGATTCAGTCACAGAAGGACTCCTGTTTCCTGTTGTCAAGACCACTTTATCACATTGAGCTCACACTAATTGAATCTGCCTCATAAATCTTGAATATAATTGAATGATTGGTTCCATGTTGTGAGCCGCTCCCATCTTGACCGGTCTAGCACACTGTCCTCTCTTACATCCTTACGAGGTCAGGCAGCGGGGCGTCCGACTGAAGGTGTCCCGCTGAGCTCCTGGTGTGAATTAAAAGTCTGGCCCGGGGCGGAACGTGGGCTTCATTACACAAACCCATCCGGAGAAGAGTCCTCCACGGACCTCCAGCGCTAGGAGGCTCACAAAGTCACCGCACTGGTCCGAATGTGAGTCAGACCGAAGGCAGGGTAAATGTTTGAAGTGGTAAAATGTAAATGAATGGGTCTAAAGAGAGAAGTGAAGGAGGCATTGCTGGAAGGAATAGAACTGACCTTCAGAGGTGAAAAAGATGCTTATAGTGGAGCAAATGTAAAATGGAGTAGACTATGGGTAGATATGGCTATATGTTATGCAACTGTGTCTGTACCATTCATTCTTCCAATTATTCAGGTTATGGGTTTCAGGTGACTGAAGGCTATCCCAGCAACTATGAGCCTTGAGTGGGGTACACCCTGAACAGTAGCAAATTGGTGACAAGGCTGACAAAGACATGCACAGACAGAAAAAATCATGGTAGGTATGACTATATGCCAATATTCATGGTCATTCATGGTGAATGGACGTTGTCCCAGCAACTATGAGCATTGAGTGGGGAAGCAGGAAGCAATAGAACTGACCTTCAGAGGTGAAAGAGAGGGGAATGGTCTCCAAAAAGTACCATCGAAGACGTTTATAAGGTCATTTACTGAGGCGCAGCTTCAAATTAGTTCCACATTAGAACAATTCTCAATGGATTTCAATGGCACTTTTAGCTTGAGCGGCTACTTCTGGAACAAATGAGTTCAAGGAAGCGCTGTTTAAAAACTGGCCTATGGTTGCCAATGGAGATGTCATAACTCTGCTTATTCTATGGCTCTGGGTATGGCTATATGTTTTGCATCTTGCACTATACCAGCAACTATGGACCTTGAGACATCTAGTCACAGGCCTGACACTAACAGACAACCATTCACTTTCATTCACAAGAAGCAATTGAATAATAATTTCTCCTAATGCATGGATGTGTTTGGGTGGGGGGAGGAAGTGGAAACACAACACAAGGAGAACATACAGAATCTGATCTAAAAATTCACTGGGCACTAACTGCTCTAGCCACCACAAACCCCAGGCTATAGACCAAATATAAAGAATATTTACACATATCATAAACCTAAACTTTGGAGAATTGGTTAATTTGATTGACAATTAGTTTCCTGCGCATTCACAAATTTAGCAAATTCAAGTGTATGTATTTCTGTGTGGTATTGTAATGCAGTAATGTAGTTCCGTTTTCTACTTTTTAATTACAGGAAAGACTGTGCCAAAGACCTTGAGTCCTTGAGTTGCACTGTGATACACTTACACTTGTGTCATTGTTAAACAGGTGACTTTGGTTTCAGAGTCTTTGGATGTAAATGAAGGCTCTAGTGGTCGCCCAGCCCGGGTCGCTGCTGGCAGCAAAAGCACCGCTGACTTTCAGAGGGGGGATAAAGAGCAAGTATTTTAGGCTCCAGCTCAGATCAATGGAGAGGCTCAGCAGATGAAGGCTGACTTTTGGCTGCACCTCAGAGGCTTTGGCCGGACAGAGGGACAAGGGGGGTGGCTGGGGTCACGTCCTCTTTATCGCCCCCTGTGTGTGATGGTGGAGACTCTGAATCACTGCTTTGTGTGAGGTTTTTGTCCCGTTAAGCCCTTCCTGTTCTACCATGTGTCACAATGATGTCTAACAGAACTCTCTGGACAAACTGTTGGACTGAACAGTACAAAGGTTACAAAGACAGTGCACTGTGTAAATGCAGATCATCTATTTTTTAGAGGGACCTTCACATAGACTTTGTATTTGATCAAACAAGAGACTTATAGAACAATAGATAATACAGTTATGTACCTAAAAACCATGTTATGGGCAATGGGGCAACCTGTGAAATGTCAGTAATTTAAATTCAAAATGAGATTATATATATATATATATATATATATATATATATATATATATATTTAAATATATGGTTCATTAAGGTTCCTCTAAAGCTTTTCAAAGCACCCACATTTTTTTGTATTTGTCTTTTTGGAACAATGGGCCAACTGTCATGAGCCAGACTCGACCTCACGATGCCCGGACTAGCATTTCAAGCGGCCCCAAGAAATTGTTTATTCACTCCACAGTCACACATGGCAGCCATACCAAGCCTGCATGGCCTCTCCAACCACACTCAAACACACCACAACAATCAACACCTTCACATGCACGGTGGGTGAAGTGTCTTAACACAAAGACAAAACGGCAATCAATCTTGCAAGAATTGAACTCTCTGGTGAGTGGCAGTTATTTCTTACCCTTTAAGTCTTTTAAATCTTACCCAGAAATAGAATCTTCAAAAGTTGTGCAACGCTGTGCAATATCTGTCTTTGTATCTTGTTATATAATGTAAAAAGATGAAGACTGCCAAAAGAAGACACAGAGGTGAAGTGTCCAGCTTTAATGAATTTACAAAGCCCTGTTTATTAATTACAGTGCCTTATCGGACAAACACGAGATGAGTTTGAGAGCGTCCCCTGATAACCTGCTATCTCCCCCTGCATCAGCGGCTCAGATAACAGAGGTCGCTATAGGCGCAGAGGGCAACAGCACTCAGCCCGAAGTAGAGGTAAAGGTTACAATAAAAATGTAGTGGAAAAGCTAATACGAGAAATGTAGCCTTGATGTCAATAAAGTCATTATTAGAAATCCTAACCATAACTATAAAGACTGTTATAGGTATGTTCAAAGTGAATAGTGGTTTTCAATGTTTAAACCCTGAAGCTAAATAAGGTTACAGTTTCCCATTGGTCAAAAAATGTGTCATGGTACATGTTTATGTCACAGGCCCTCAGGCTCTGATAGGCCTATGTCTTTACTAGGCACTGCCCATTTGTGGAGCATTTTTCCCATTTTAGCTGTTGGGTTTACTATGAATCTGACCCAGGTGTTTTGTTCCACTTTAAGAGAGTTATCCACCAAAGGGAAGAGATTACTCTGGCAAATGGCAACCAACTGATGACATTAGTTGATTGGGTAGAGGAATGATCAATATACAGGAGATTATAGGCAAGAGCAAGAAACCAACTGTTAAGACTACAACATCGTAATGATTCAGTCAATACCAGCCTTGATAGGGAGTAATGTTTCATTTTAGGAATGAAGCAATGACTTTTTAAACAGGACCATTGGTGTGCCATCCTTTTTGTGTTAAACATTATACATTTAAACACTTTATTGAAAGACTACATCCGAGCATACAGGATTTCTAGATTCCCCATAGGTGCCAGGACTCCCCTGAAAAAGAGATTCTGAATCTCAGTCGGTCTTTCCTGGTTAATTGAAAAAGGATTGGTTTTAGTTTTGCAGGCTTGTTCTAAACCAGCAAGCCAAATGATGTTAGCGGCTATACTAAAACTGTAAATTTAGTAAGACAGCATGTTTATTTTTCCCAATATATATGCATATTTTGTTGAAGTGTCGGTCTACGTTCATAAGGTAAATTCAATCCGTACTGTGAAAGTGGTTGTGAGTCACCTACAGGTTTTAAGTTTGACACATTGACACAACACCACAGCATCCTTTCCCATGTAACGTCCTCACATACCGACCAATAAATAGTTTTGGACATCCAGGAACGTGGGTGAGAGTCAGGATGAAAGATTGTTCATGTCTGATCCCTTTCGCTGCTCATGTTGCCAAACTCTAATATGATCCAATACTCCCCATCAAAAGGCGTACAGTAGTGTAGGTGTTAACTGTAAATAGATTTGACAGTCTTTCAGAAACTAGCTTTAGGTCAAGGCAAGATTTTTCCTGGACTGTTATGAGATCAGCAACATGTCACCCAGATAAAATGCATTCCATTGCTGTGTTTCAGAGGTGGCTGTATGTTAGGTTTCTCCAGCACAGATCAATGGAAAGGCTCAGCAGATAACGGCTGACTTTTGGCTGCACCTCAGAGGCTGTGGAAACAGTGGGGCAGGGCCTGAGGTCATCTCCGTTGTATCGCCCCCTTGTGTGGGACCGCAAGATGGTGGTTTGTCTGGTTGTTTTATATCACTGCTTTGTGTTCTATAAACCTTGGCTAACCCCCTATATACATAAGTATTGGCTATAGGCCAATCATTTGAGGCAATCTTCATTGAAGTTGGTACTAACAATAATACAGTTCTTTATTGTTCCTAGTATGATAGATGGGGGGGGGTGCTGCATTGACTAAGGCGTCTTTAAGTAAATATACAGTAACAGTAACTTTGATGTGATAAGACAGAAAGAAGAGCAGGCAGTCCACTGGTTAGTGACACTCCTGAATGAAATATGCAAAATGCTGTTCTCCAACACTACAATTGTCCTCTATCAACAGCGGACTGGAAGATTTAGCCTGTTGTGCATATATTAGGTTTATTCATTCCAACTTGGTGGAGCAAACAACAAAAGCTATTGATCAAAGTTTTGTTGTGCAGCAGCCATCCCCCACCACCGAACATATGCCATACATTCATCTGCAAAGTTTCTTGACAAGAGAGTCACCAACCACAGTGGCCACTAAGCATTTTATATGACCTTCACAAATACTTGTAAAAAATATGTTCTGAATTTACACCCTAACACCCTAATCACTGGCAGACAGAAGCGGCAACATGCAGAAATATCTGGGTGACTGACAAACATATCATTATAATACAATTAACAGGCCTTTAAAACATTTAGAATCTCTCAATATTATTGTTGGAATTAGGTGTCAAGCCAAATTCATTATGTGCTGACATATTTATTCCAGTTCATATCGCACCATCTGTCGACTTTTATTAAATTTTGCGTCTGAGGATAAAAAATCTTTTACAAGTCTGGATGCCGACGGGCCCATGAATCAGTTTGATGGTGTCAGGGTGAAGTGTGTGCTGAAATATATGCGGTGACTGCTGTGTTTTCTGCTGCCTCTCATCAAGACAACAATAAATCAATGGGAGCACAGGTCACAGGCACTGGTTTAACTTGTTAAAGGGCAACAGCACTCAGAATAAATGGAGCCAAGTCAACTGTGTTAGAAATACACTGAAAAATGCCAGAGATGTCAAATAACAAGGGGATTGTTTTTTTGTATCCCCACATCAGAAAATATTTGGCTTTAGATATACTATGTATGATGTTGTTGGGCTAAAATGAGCCTAACTGTACCAGGACTAAATCAGGTCTGATCCCAGTAAAACTTGGGTCTAGGAAGTGGGAACAATGTGAAATGCAGACTACTACTACTACTACTACTACTACTACTACTACTACTACTACTACTACTACTACTACTACTACTACTACTACTACTACTACTACTACTACTACTACTACTACTACTACATTCACACACAAAAAAATGTTCATAGTCCAACTAGAAATATAGTCATTCAAATCTCAAATAGAATCTAGAATTTGGGGATTAAAGCTGTATTTTATTTTGCATTGAGCCAATAAAAAAAAATACAGCATCTGTGAGTTGAATGCCCATTGTTGAGTTGGACTGATTGACTTCAGTAAATTGAGACGATGAAAGATTCTTTGTGTGAATGATTACTGCACAATGTATAAGTGGAGCAAAATTTAAAATTTTTCATTGTTGGACAAAGTGGTCCACAGTCAAACTACTGTAAAGATACAACAGTTTGAAAACCACTGATGACATTTACTTTTGACACACGATGTGGGAAAATTGACAGATTTTATATAGAATGCATAAATGTATACCAAACAACACTGAAGACAAACTGGCACCACAAAAATCACACTACATACATTTTCAGTGTATATATTTGCAATGTTCAGATGTACAATGTCTGGAGCTGTCCATGGTGCTGATTCTACTGCTGGTCGGCTCTCCCTATACATTATTTTTGCTTATATATAATTTCTAATCTTCCTTTTCTGTTCATCAGTCATTGGGTAGGTGTTAGCTCTCTTGTTATTTTGAGTTTTACAAATATGGCCCTGTTTTTTGTGAATTCCTTCTTTTATATTGAACTGCACTAAGAATACAAACTCAGCAACCCATAACATTAACTTAAAGTCTACACAAAATTAGAAAAAGATCAAATTCCTCCCAAAACCCAGTTGCATTCTAATCCTGACCGTTTTACCCCACAGTGCTGCTACCATCTGCAAAACGCTGAGTCATCTCTGCAGCTCTTTCTTTCTTTCTTTCTCAGTTTTTTTCTGTCAGTGGAGCCCGTAAAACACTCCTGGCTCTTCTGCCTTCCACTCCGGCACACAAAGATTTCATATGTGGAAATACAGTACACAGCAAATCCTGGTCTATCCGGGCTGTCCCTGCAGAACAGGAAAACTGTTTGTTGAGCTGTACATAATGTAGAGAGGATTGGGCCCCAGTCCAGAACGGGTCTGTGGATATGAGGCTTAGACTGATCCCGCCAAAATAAAAGCGGGCTGGTTTTATTGCGTACACGGCAGACTCAAGGCTTGTGGGAAAATTTTGATCCATCCGCAAATGTATTTGTGTGGGGGTATTATGTTGGGATGGGACGCTAATAATAGGTTATCATAAACACGCTGGAAGAATAGTGAGTTGTTGTGGCTTGTAACACAAATACAAAAAAAATGGTAAAGTTAGTATTCTGTTCATTTTTTGTAACTTGTTCCAATGCTAATAGTGTGGAGTTATTAAATTCAAATTTTATTGCTGCTGTGTCAAAAGATTATTTCAATGTTTTGAGAGAAGAAAAAGAGAAACTGGTGGCAAATTAAGTACTGCTAGAAGAGAAGCCGGTATTAGCACAATGAACAGTTATTCTGGGCAGTGTCCAAACCCACAATCTCCTTGCTGTGAGGCATGAGCACTAAGCCACCATGGATCTATATGGATATTTAAGTAAATCTTTGGTAATTATCAGACAACAATATGTCCCCCTAGGCATTTCATAATTCTCACATGCATCTCTTTCAATGCACAGGTGTATATTTTGGAAAATCACTATGAGAGGATAGAAAAACTCAATATAGTGAATATAGCGGGTGATTGTCCTTGCCAATAATGCTGTGATAAACCAAGAAAGCATTAATCAAGAAAAAAAATACTAACTCTACAAAAATGCAGGCAGTCCGATAGCTTAAGGACATTAAACATGACATAATAAGAGATAACCAGCATGTTTGGTTCTTGGAAATACTTAGTATGCCAAAATATTTTCTCATGTGGCACTTCTGATTTAATGGAGCTAGCGGCACGTATTGGTTTACAAAGTCCATTGGTGAAGCAGGAGATGGATACAGTCACAGTGATGAAGCACAAACAATAGACCTCCAGTTTAGTTTACTGTGTCACCCCGCAGCAGACCAAAGCTGAACACACACAGGCTAAAAAAAGATTAGCTTTCAACATTTGCTCTGGATGGCTATTTGTTGAATAACGGGTGAGGTTAAATTGACTAGTTTGTTAAGAGTTGGTACGACTTGTTTGCGGATGTAACTGGTCTGGTGCACTGAATGAACAGTGCCACTCCACATCTCTAGGGGGCAGTGTATACATATGTACTTTAAAGAAAAAAAGGAGGAGATTGAAAAAAAGTCAGAAGTCTGCCTCTACAGCTGCATACGCTCTATAAGTCACACTTTCATGAAAATCTAATATTGTTTTATGTTAGGAGCTGCAGACAGACATGATTGGTGTTATATATAGTATTCATATGCAATATTTTCAAAAACGTATATAAATCTCTATACATATGATTGTCAAGATGATGTCAGAAAAAAGTGCATTCAAAATCTTGTACTGAAAACCAAAGGCCAAGATTCTAATACAAGAGTCAGCTTGAATTTACCAGCCTGACACTACCACAGCAATATAGTGTTATTGTATGTTTCATATAACACTGAAAAAAATAACTATTAACATTTACTTACTAACTTTTTGCACAATGATATTCTAATTAAACTGTACCACTGCTTTTATCACATAAAACCTAAACAGGATTTATAAGTAAATCTTATATTATAAATTCTGTTATGTGAAATAACTAAGTACGGTCTATTTTACTATTTTAACTATAAAACACCCCTATACAGGGGTACTGAAAAGTATGAATTATCATGAAGCAGTAATCATAACACAAAAATAGCTTTCAAATCAAACACACCATCTTGTGCTTTGCTAGAAGTGTGTGTACTCCCTACTGTGTCTCCTTAGTGATAGCCATGTGCTCTCTAGCCTCCTTCTTTAATGGTAAGACAAACCAAAGAAAAAAAACACACAAACTGTATCACAGTAAAATGAACTATGAGTAAAGTATGTGTATAGTTTAATGCTTACCTGACTGAAAGTGCCAGACGCATCTCAGTGGTGTCATTCAGTCAGGTCTCTCCCCTTTTCTGAAAAACACACAATTACAAGTGTGTAACGTTCCTCTTTTGATTGAAGTCATATTTCAATTCTGTTTATAGAAAGCATATTAACACGTGCCATTAATATTTGAGTGAAGCAACAACACGTGTATCATTTACGTTACGTATTTACGTGAAATAAGTGCTTGTTTTGTTGAAGGTGAAAGTTTGATTATGAAAAGCATGAATAACCAAGCAGTAATGTTATTTTAACACAGAATAATACAGAAAGAGCTTTCCAATCAAACATCGCTGGCATGAAGGTCTTAATGGGAGCATGCGGTCCTATATTCACCGCCTAGAGAAGTTTTAGACATGAGCATAAGCTCTTTGAAGACGACTCATCAGGCATGTTCATGCAGCCTCAAAACACCCGCCATTTTTGTTTTGGTTGAGGCGGACGCGTGACACAACCACGTTTTGCAAAGGATGATGGGAACTGTAGTTTTTACCACGAGAGTTGCGAGACTAAAAAAGTACTTATAGTAACGGCCTAAATTGTTTTCACTGGTTTGGATTCGGTTCTTTTCTGTCAATGAAATAACAAAAATAATCCTCCATAGTTTTTCTGTTCTTTGCTAGAGGGGCTTGTATTAACGCTAGAAGGTTACATTAGCAAAACAAACAGTACCATGTGCATTTGTGTCCATTTGCATTAACACACACAAAATATGCCAACGTGAGCACTTAAATACATCACTAACTAATGATGTGTATTTAAACTCTGACCATGTTCCAGTCAGCGAAAATGTACAGTTGATACAATATCGTATTTGTAATGTGCCTATTCAAACTTGATCTCTGATTTTTTTTTGTTATTAAATGTACTCGTATTTTTAGAATGGGGTACAATAGAAAAAAAACAGATTAGTTGTAGAATTAGAGTAACTGTTACAGTTACTATACAATTCAGTATGCATATATGATTAAATCATGTAATAGTACACAATCTTAAATAACAAAACAATGTAGAAATTATGTAGTTTTATCAAATAAATTTATATACACCCAAAAGTCAAAGTCAAAGTGTTATATTGTGCTTTATAAATAAATTTGACTTGACTTGACCTCTGTGTGTCATGTAAGAACAGCTTTATGTGAAAAATGTGATGATGTGGAAATTCTGTTAATTGTGCCTTAATTTTTGAAAATATTATTTACGTTTTTAGTTTATTTTTTGAAAGTATCAAAATCTGTTTATTATCTTTTTATTTTTTGCAGATTACCACAAAAGTAAACAAATAATCTGACATTACAAAAGTTACTCAGGACTTGAATAGTTTTTCACCAGTACTTTTCTACTCTTAATCGAGTAATTATGTGAATGACTGTTTACTTTTACTTGAGAAGTAACGGTACTCTTACTTGAGTAAAATCTTGGAACTCTAGAAAGAGTAAGAGTACTTTTACCACCTCTGTGTGTCATGTAAGAACAGCTTTATGTGAAAAATGTGATGTGGAATTTTTTTAAAATATCAAAATCTGTTTAATAT
>JAVQKC010160934.1:0-18921 GCA_036025475.1 Philypnodon macrostomus
GAGTAGAGTAGCCAGTAATTTGACTCAAGTAAGAGTACAGTTACTTCAAAATAATGTTACTCAAGTAAAAGTAAAAAAGTACTCATTCACATAATTACTGGAGTAAGAGTAGAAAAGTACTGAGTAACTGCTTGAGTGTAATCACAGATTATCTGTGCCTCTACTCAAATTAGTTTTCAAACTTTTCTGTATGTTTGCAGCGTATCTCGTAATAATGACACAAAAAATATGAATCTGTACCCCTGGTTGGAAAGACTAGCCTAGAGGATGTTTTTAACTTGTGCTAAAGGGTTTAAATGGAATGAGCATAGCCTACCTCTAATTGCTAATGTAGGCCTACAGACCCGTTCAAAGTTAGGAAACAAAAAGATTGTTAAGATGGTTTTGATAAATCACAACCACTCTGCTACATGTAGGTGATGTCAGGGCCTGTTAGGAAACATTAGTGAATGTACCTCACATTCTATATTTATTTAATGTACATTTTTAGGTTTTACTGGACCTTACAGAATTGTTGACGACCACAATAGTTGGTTTATTATATGTTCAGAATTATTCTGTCCCTCACCACAAACACTGCTTTTTGTAACATTAACTCACTTTTGCTCCCGTTGCCTCCATTCCGGAAATTTTAACGTTCCATATGACCAACATTTTAAAGGGTCTATTAGAAAGCTCAATCTGATATCAACAGGAAGGGTATTCACTTTTTTTATTAAAGTGTTGTAAATACAGAGAGTTTTAAGGGCTTGTAATCAAATCAGCAGAGGTGCTTCAAGGCCTATCCCAGGTCCTGCACAGTAGGTGGCAGCATTTGGCTTTGTATAATCTCATAAGATACACAGTGCACAAAGAAGATTGTATTAATATTTAACATTGCACACAGTTACTGTAGACTGGGGTTCTGATTAGGTATATATTTTTTGGACCAACAGCTAATTTTTTTTTTTATTTTAACCATCATTCAGGCAGGATCGACCTCAGTGCAGCAACCTGAGACGCTTCTCCATATTTTGAGACAGAATGGTCAGATCCAATAATGATATCATCAACCTTGTGAATATGGGCCGATACCGATTGTGCCGATATATATATCTGTGGTTCCTTGCAATATGACAAAAAACTCGCATTAACTATAACCTTAAGCTTTCATACCATGCATCCTTCATGTGTAGGATATTGCGGTCCATGTTATGGGGACTCTCATATGGGCCTTATGTTTATTTGTATAGACCCTTTTCCGTTTGTGAACATTCTATCGTACCTCTCGTCCAGTAACTCCTAAAAAACAAGAAACTGATCTCATTTAGCCGTTAGCTCAGGAATAATAGGCTATTATATGCTAAACACTACATCAAATCAAACAGCTAACAACCTCAACCTGTTTTTACTTCTTTTGGGATATAATGGCAAGGCAAGTTTATTTGTATAGCACAATTCATACACAAGGCAATTCAATGTGCTTTACAGAAAAGACAAGTTACAATTAAAAACACAACAATAAGATTAATTAAATTTAAAAATCAAAAGTTTGAAGATACCAAAGACATTGACATTGTTTACTGATACTTGTGAGGTCAGCAATCCAGTAGTAAGTGTGCACTCGCTGGCCACTTGATTAGGCAGACCTTTCGATCTGCTATAGCTAATCAGCCTAGTATCACGTCATAACACAATTGTTCACATATCTTCAAATGACTGCTAACGTTTGGGGGGGTATCTCAGGAAGCTATGCTAAGCTTTTTGACACTATTTTCAAAATCCTCAAAGTTCAAAGAAATGAATGAAAAAAAATCACCTAAAACTGACTGGGTGCATTTTGAAATAAACGTCTGCTGAATGGCATTTGCTCATTTGAAATATATGCGGTAGACATTATTTTATTTCTTATTATTTATATGTCAGTGAGAACAGTTCTGGGGGTGAAATGCCTTGTTAATTATGAACATTTACCAACACCAGCCGTTATGTGCGCCAACGAGTTTATGTATAAGTATGAATCTATTGTGTTTCACTTCAGCTAAAGCAGTTGTTTGTTGAGCCAATTACAAAGTGAATCAAATACCTTTAGTATTAACTGAATATTCCGACGAATGATTTCCCGAAGACCACATGAAGGAAGCATCTGCTATGTTCTGAATATGTATTATGTGCATTTTTGTTGCTGTATAGAGCCTGGGATTGTAGGCCAAAAAAAGATAAAGCAAAGGAAATACCTCATTTACTTTACTATTTCTCCTTTTGACAGGATCATAATTTGTGTATTTGAACCTGTCAGAGTTTAAGGAGTTTTGACCTTGTAGAAGTGAGAGCTGATGGCCCACAGACCCCCGAGTCCTATATGTGGCCACAGCAGACCACACCACGCGATTCCCAGGTTTATTACCTTAGTGTGGCCGGTGGTTCTGGAGGATTTATGTTATCATCAAACCTCCATATTTTTTTCCCAAGTTTGCATTTCTGCCATTATGATTTAACATGGGACATTCTGAGTTGAATTATTTGCACAGCAGTTCATTTATATATATATTTTTTTACTTTTATATTTGTTATCAAACAGCAGCCAATTAGAAATGGAGTCTCAATCATTGGCATTAAAAACTGCAAAAAAGTCATTCACATTTTGAAGATTTTTATGCAAATGTAAATACCTTTGCCACCCACTTTATTACGTACACCTTTTTCATCTTGTGCAGACATGTTGTAGTTATTAGTATCTATCATCTCAAACTAGTCTCTCATTTCCAAACCTTTCTCTGTAAACCCGCATGTACTATGTGAAAATTGCAGCAGATTATTTTCTGATACACACAGAACAGTCCATCTAAATCAACGTTCTTCTTCATTCGGATGTTTGGTTTGAACTTCAGTAAGTTTTATTTAATATATGTCAACGACTACAGTCAATGGCTATAGATGCTAAATGGTATGCTGGAAAATTGAGCTTGGAAGCAGATGACTTGGATCTACCTAATAAAGTGGCCAATGACATTATTTGCTGTAAATGCTCACTCAATACACAGTACTCCCGATTTCCTAAACCAAAACTGAAAAAATAAAGGTGAAGATGATGAGAATTTACACTTATATATATATATATATAAGTATTCTTTCCATGAAAACCAAAAATAATATGTTCATACCTTAGTGAAAATTCTTGACGTCAGAAATAAAGACTACTTTTGAAACCATTTAAAGAACCACTAGAGGGAGGCAGAGTACAGGGCATGAGGCTCGGGGGCTTCAGTTGTTTAGACCTACCAAATTTAGATGTGCTGAACAGCCTATTTTGTTTATAATAAAATGTCACTGATAGCCACAATAGAAAATAATTATTCATAATTGGATTGAAGCGCGTATAGAGCTACAAAAAGTTGAAATAGGCTACATTTTTCAATCTACAGTCGTCTAAATCTAGGTAAGACGAGAGGACAACCGGTGAAGTATCCCTGGGAAGCAGGTTGGGTGGGGGCAGAAGAGGAGGCTGTTGATCGGGAAGCAGGAATGCGGGTCCCCGTGTGTGATGTGATTGTTAGCAGAAACGTGTCAGCTCAAGGCCCAGCGCCAATTCACCAATAGAGCCCAGAGGCCGACCAGCGTCCCCCTGCGTCAATATGTGTACCACTGCATCGCCATGGCAGCGAAGATACCTTATCATAGCTTTAGAAGTGGGACATGGGTAAACTCACGAGGTCAGTGGTGAAGGGAGAAATGAGAAGACAGCCAGTCAGGTTACAGGCCCATGTGTGGCCAAAACCAGTGCCACCGCAGTCTGCACCAGATTTATACAGAGAAGCTGACAGATATGAGGGCCAATGGAGTGGAAGTCTTCAACAAATGGACGTCCATCACTGACTGTTTTACCTGCACTATGGTGATCCGTACACTGGCTCTAAACCGGGAATAAAAATACTACTCTGTGAATGGAGTCAATGAAAATGAGATCTAGAGCAGAACATGTGTCACGTTATGTTCATGGGGAAAAAATAAAGTTCTCTTGCACCAACAAATGCATGTATGAAATAATCCGTGTCGAATAAATAGAGATCACACTGTGTTCAGTTAAAGTTTAGTTTCTTCTGTTAGATAGTCTACACCTGGAAAAACTCTTGCCTGAAAACTGCAGCTCATGTTTTTGCTCGCTCCCTCTTCGGCTTCTCGGAGGAGTAGATAGCTGTTCAGCCACAACTCTTACTGCTCGTTGGCGCGGCGGAGGATCTGGGCGCGCTCTGTTACCTGATCCGAAGCTTTTGGCTCGTGGTTAGACACCCCGGTATTTTCACCTGCCCGCCGGCTGGGCTAAAGTGAGTTATAACGCTTCTAAACAAGAGACGATTTTACATTCTTCACACAGGGATAGTGCAGTGGACTAGACACGAGGTAGGCTCTATGGCACTTCTTTGGCGTCTTTTGGACTAGGCTAAATACATTTAACTTTACGTTATTGTAGTAAGGCTATAGTATTTTATCATCAGTGTGATCCATTAGCCTCAATGTAGGTGTATACGGGGGCTTTGGCTGGAAACAGTGTAATGTGTTTACCTTATTATATTTGCGGTAATATGCAGTATCAGCTCAAATAAAATTCAAAAAATAACAATACATTTTTTACAATAGACTATGCCATTTATAGATTATGTTTAGATTGGTTATCCTATTTAATTGTGGACTTAACCTGAACCATGAATGTATGTGGCGTCACTCCAGAAGTTACTAATTCAAAATGTGGATAATGAACTTTCGTTTTAAATGTAAAATGTTTTAAAAGTTCCCCATGTTATTATTGTTCTATAACATCTACACATTAATGCATAAACGGATCATATTGATTTGATGTATTTATAACAGGGACAGACACTGTTGTTAAACATTTATGCGCCAGAGTTAGCGAGAATCATCTGCAGACTCTAGACTGATGTTAAAAGCCCCCCCCAAAAATAGTAAAATGTTATAAGATATTATTAAATATTTATTAAACAGAAATATTAAGCCGAAATGAGAGACAATAGAAACACAGCTGCATTTCATATTAGTGATTTAGTCTATATTTATAGCGGGCCAGGTATGTGGCATTTATTTGTATCTCTTCAATTCAAATAGTGTTTTTTTCAACGTTCATCTTCGGACACTATCATTTAAAGTGTATCGTGTCGTGTTCGTGTGTCAGAATGAACACGTGTGCGTCGATACTCACGCGCGCATGTTCTGTTTTCTGAAACGTGTCCTAATTCCAGTTTATTTGTTTTTTTGTTGTTGTTGTTGTCATCAAAGTCACGTGTACCAGTGTTTTGTTTAGACATGACCTGGATCAGTGCAAACTCGCGCTGCCTGTTGCGTGTCTTTAAGGAGTAAACGAACATCTGTGAAGTGCGTCCAAATATACGTCATGTGTGTTGTTTGAAGAGCGTTTTCATGAAAAGGCTCCAAACCTTTATTCAGCTTTTGGATCGTGAGACAGAAACTGGTGACAACATTCGCCTGCCCCTGACGAGAGAGTTTAATAATGGCTTTTCTTTTCAGGAGAATACGCCAATCACGTTTGAATTCTATTCTATTTTTATTAAGACTTCTATTTTTATTAAGACTTCTATTCTATTTTTATTTAGACTTTTTAAATTCACTTATTGTATTCCGGGCATAAGCCGCTGGCAATAAAATAAAATAATTGAGCCTATATTCATTTTGAATTGCATTATTATTTATATTAAAACCTACATAAAAAAGTGACAAAGTCAGTTTTGCTTTCAGCCTATTCCAGAGACAGAAAATGCATATTAAATTAAATGTAATAAATATAATTGTTCTTTATTATCATAGAATATACTTTAGTTGTTTGAAGACTTTATTAACATTAAAAGATTCAATAGACTATAGTGGGTGAAGTCAAGGTTGTAGGAGAATCGGTCATTCCTAAAACTACATTGAATGTATGTTTTTCAGATTATCATATTTACTCTGACTTTGTTTCACATTGTGCTGAAATTTGAGCTCAGTTATGATCCGCCGGTCGCTTATCGTTTTAAATCTCTTAAAAATCTACAACTGTTTACTCTGACGATATTTAGACCACATAGGATCAGTGTCATTTTGGCTAAACGTGAGACAAGGCGTTCACAAAAGCAGACGTAATGCGTAATGGCGCGTAAAACAACAGCCCGTCGTCTCAATGCCCACCAGACTACGACAGATTACGGTCGTTTAGGAGTGAACCGAGGTGGGGTGGAGACCTGGAAGGAATCATTATTTTGAGCAGAAACCAGTGCTCCCCCACGCCCCTCCCTCACACGTTTGTGCTACGCTTCCGCTCACTGATGCGCAGAGAAGACCGTACTGGAGAGAGGAAGAGACGCTGACACGCACTGTGTGGAGAGAGGAGGGTACAAGGAGGTGACGGAACGCTCCTCGGGGACTCGACTACAGCCTGCTGCCTGCGGCTCGGAGCGGGCTCTCTCTGGATGCTTCATGGCGCAAAATGCACATTTGGGAAGGGGCTCTGCGCACTAGCTGTCAGGGGGAGAAACGGCGATCGTAGAAACTGAACTGGACTGACCGAGTCGGAAAGATACGAGGTCTGAGGGAATTAACGGTTTCACAAAGCACCCCTCTGGATTATTGACGGCGCGACACGACGCTGAACGTCTTTCTGTGAAGCAAGTTATATTACAGCACCTTCAGAGGCGCACGAGACGTGCTGGTCGCTTTTGGTAAGATGCTTATAAATCCATACAGTCATTGTCACAGTGTCGTGACGCGCCGGCTGCATCCGTGAATACGCTACAACTCGCCTCTAAAGTTTGAGATTTTGCGGAGTTGGAGTTGAGGACAGCGCGTAGGCTCAACAGAGGAAGCTTCTGTTTTTGGAATTGGCCAAGATTTGAAGCAGCGCTGAGCTCTGATTCTTAAAAAATACATAATAAAAATAGCACCACAATATCTATTTCCGCAGTCCTCCAATTGAGTTTAGCGGGTCTGAAATGTGTTATTGTTAATTATTATTATTTGTTATAATTATTTAAAAAAGGGAACGTGTATGTAAGCCTGTGATACAGCTGCACTGTACACTGACAAGCTGATTGTGTTCGCTCACTCCTCCAGCTCGGACCCAGCTCGGACCCTGCTCGGTGCCCCGTCATGGCGGACCAAGAGGAGACTTTTGGTCCTCTAAACTCACCCAGCGGCTCAGACTCCAGGGAACTGCAAAGTGACAATAAAACTGAGAAACAAAACGGGACTACAACCAAATCCCCATCCTCACAGACCACCTACATTCAGCAGGTTCGTGTAAGAGTCGGTGCGCCATAGGCCTAACTGTTTGTAGGCATAACACCGTACGCTTTGTATAACGACTTTCTTTAAGTTACATGTAGCCTACACTTTACATGTATGTTTGGAATGTCCACACAATCACTGCAAACATTAACCCTGGTAATAGTTCATGTGCTTTATGCTCAAACACAGCGCAGTGATTGTATTATCGCCCTTCTGTATATCCTTTGTAAAGAGCTGAATTATTTTCCAACATTGAAGCGCACTTCTCTTGGAGCGAACGAGTGTTGTGAAAGTTCAAAATATGGTGAAGTTGTAATGTTTTCATGGATGCTTGCTCTTTTGTTTTGAAGGGAATGGAGGGGATCAAAGTGTATCTGCACGAGAGGGAACTGTGGACGAAGTTCGACGAAGTGGGGACGGAGATGATCATCACAAAAGCGGGAAGGTGAGAGACATTGCTGATTTGTGTCTAGTTTATGTGTCTGTCGTGTTGTAAACCCAAAATAAAAACAACTATTTTTGAGGATTATAAATGAAGAAAGCGGACAAAAAACAGCACCATGCCAACAACCGCTGAACATAACCTGAAGAAGGCGGCTGTGTGTGCCAGTTTTATATCTCAGCACACTCTCTGATACAGATCCTGCTGCTCGTATCACGCGCCGCTGAAGTGTGAAGTGTGCGTAAACGCGTGTCGCTGGTGTTCATTCGTGTGACAGCGGCTTGTGACCTACTGTTGTTTTATAAAATGCTCATCATTTATTATTTATACACATTCCACAGTAGTTTTCTCAGCTGATCTCACAAACGGCTGCCTGAGCAAAAATTCCTCTTAACTACTGTGCGTAATGGTGCTTTTTTGGGGACTCAAGTGCGATAAAGATTGTTGGCGATAAATGGGATTAAATAAGTGAATGTCTTCGATTTACTCGACTAAACGGTAAAGTCGATTTTTTTTGTTCTTTTTCAGGCGAATGTTCCCTAGCTTTAAAGTGAAGGTCACGGGACTAAATCCTAAAACGAAATACATTTTGCTCATGGACGTTGTACCGGCGGATGACCACAGATACAAATTTGCTGACAATAAATGGTGAGTAAACCGACTTTGAATGAACGATAACTAGATTCGATTATTAAATTGGCCTTTAGATAATGTCCATAAGCGACCCATAAGCGGAAATAGTGGGTTGTCTTAATGTGACGGTGAAAATATTCTTTCCGCAAATATATGAAGTGTGTGTTTTTGGATGTTGCCTTAAACGGAGTCAGAGGAGTGGACTTGTTGATGCTGTTCGTGACTTCGTCTTTGCGTAAGCGCTATTTGTTTATTATCAGATCTCACACAGACTTGTCTTGTGGGTCAGTGGCCCTCAATAAAGAGTTAAAGAGGATAATGCCAGTACCCGCCATAATGACCTGTCCGGGGCATGTCCCGGAACTAATGCATTGATCCGGCAGCAATGGGGAACTCCGGCTACACTTGTGATCAGTGACACACACAAAAACCTTTCTCCAGCAGCATTACAGTAAATATTGATTTAAATACAGGTTATAATATTTGGCCTATTTATTGAGACCCGGATAACCACAAATGATACTCTTTATATTTTGCCTGTTACCACTGACTCTATGTTGCCAGGTCGGTGACGGGGAAGGCCGAGCCCGCGATGCCCGGCAGGCTGTATGTGCACCCGGACTCTCCCGCTACTGGCGCTCACTGGATGCGCCAGCTCGTGTCCTTCCAGAAGCTTAAACTGACCAACAACCATCTGGATCCGTTCGGACACGTAGGTGCCTAGATTTATGATATTATTCAGCTTTGGGTATTTTAGAAATGTTATTGCGTGAAAATTAAATGCGTCGCCTGTGAATAAATGAATCTCACAGCGCAGCAGGTTAGAGAGAGTTATGGGGTATCATGTTTTAAATATCAAATGTCAAAGATGCATGCTCGATGACCACATCAAACCAGATTAACAATCTCATCTTTTATTCACTGTCAAAACGCTCTGGATTATTAGTAGTTTATTATTTCACTCCACAGTAGCATTAATTATGGATATACATGAAAGCCCATTACTCCGCTTTTGTGATCCGATTTTACCCAAAACACAAATATCAACATCTTCAGAACTTTTTCCAGTCTGCAAATGGGCTTTTGGCAGCACTTTTTAAATAATAAAAAACGAATGGCCACACAAGAAAATATTAATAAGATCTTAACTAACAGACTAATATTTCAAGAAAATTACAAATATGTGACACTCTCCCAAGACTGGTTAGTGTAGTAAATTCAGACTTAATGTGCATTTTTGATTGGCTGCACTGGGCCCTCGCTCGGCCTGTTCGTGCTGAGAGACAGATTCATAAATGAAATGTTGTTGGCTCCGTGTTCTTCAGCTTGTTGGTCCAGCTGCTTGGAATCACTCAGAAATGTTTTATAAAGTCAAAGTTAGACATTAGCACAACGCCTCTTGCTGTGGTGGACTGCGCCAGTTCAGGCCTGAAGCTGACGGGTTTCTCTAAAAATCTGTAGTAATTACGCTGCGTGTGAGTGAACTGGGCTTGAACACCACGTAGAACAGACTGAGGAAATAGGAGGCCTCGCTCGGGCCTATTTGGCTCGGCTTTGAAAGGTACAGCAACAGTCTAATAGTTAACACTAACATAGGCGACTTTTTAAAGATGGTGGTTCAACTAAAGTTATTTAACTAGAGTTAGATAGAGTTTTTTACTGTACTGGCTAAGAGCAGAGTTACTCGGGTTCTCAGTTATTGTAAAATCTATTTCTAGATACATGTTTATGTGTACTGTTTTGTAGTTTATGGCTTGCATAGTAACGTCTAACTATTTTACCAGTGTATGCTGCTGTTAAGGGGATGTCATTTTTATTTGATTTTTGCTTAGACCCAGAGAACCAGAATGAATTATGTGTTGTGAACAACTATCATAGTCAGAAATCTTATATTATATTATTATCCAAAGTATATATTGGCTGTACTGTTGATGTTATTCATGTAAAAAAAAACTTAAATATAAAACTGCACTAAAACAAGCCTGCTGTTTACGGAATACAATATTCAGTTGGGACTCCTAAAGAGTTTAGTGTCTGGGTTCAGAGTTGTGCTGCAGTGTTTGCTTTGATCTAGTCTCCACTTCTGGAATATTCCTCTGACTTCTTCATCTCTATATTCTGCTCTCATCTCACCGTCACCCCACACATGTCGAGTCCTCCAGGGTGGAGTGTGAGGATCGCACTGTTTATATTCCAATGGCAGAATGCTATGAGCAATAGTTGATATCATACAAAGCCTGCTAATCCCAAAAGCTTAGGGAAACTCTCTGATGTGGCAAACTTGAAAGCAAGGGGCAGTGTTTTGAGGCCCAAAGTAATTCCTCACTATCATAGAATACTACCATTTAGACGAGAGCAGACTGATACAGGGAGTGGAGCAGAGCCAGTGGGTGGTCTCCCAATCACACCATACTAGGAGGATATGCTTACACAATATTGTCATACAGAGACATCTCTGGCTTCTAATGTGCTACATGGACAATAATAGATTTGTATCAGTAAACATATACTAATATAGCAATGAACGCATGATGAAAACATCTGACCTACTTACTATTGGCATGCTTCAGATGCTCTTTCATTGTATGTAATCAATTACATTATAAACAGAAAGATTTGAATAGTTTAACTATGAGTTGGTTTAGTAAAGCAAGCTGCTGAATTTAATTATGAAGTTACACTGCTAACAAACACTACTGGTATTGTGTAGTACAGGCCAAGTCACAAGAACAATGTAGTTATTGTAGTTTTAATTTCCACAACTCCCGCTGTGTGCAAGCAGTATTCATTAAAACACTGATACGAACTGACTGAATAGTGTTTTCTGGAAACATTATGGAAAATATATGAGCAGTTTTGAGGCATATAATGCATGATTTTTAACTAACTAGACCCATGCTGGTGCATGCCTTTTGTGAGTCAAATTTAGGTTTACTCTGAATCTTGAGGTCCTGAATGAACTCAATGCTACTGCCTGTTTGGTTAAATGCATGTATAAAAGGTATTGTTGCTATTACATTCAGCCAGAATCATCTTAATAAAATATAATCCAGATAATTGTATGTTCTTTGTTTAATTAGTTTTATGACAGTAAAGAATTGTTATTTTGAGGCATGCTATGCTCTGTTTCACATAGACTTACATAATGAAGAATCACGTAATCTCACGTAAGATTCAAAAGAGGCCGATTGTATCTTCTATGCCACTCTCTCTGCTCCAGTCAGCTTTAAGAAAATGTAATGGGATGATGACCTGCTGGTACCAGGGTCAGGCCAGAGCCCTGTATGTCAGCACGTGAAAGGAAGGTACAAAACAGCCCCTCCGAGAAGACAAGTGGGACAGTAGACGTGATGCCACAGAGAGAACTGGTGCAGGTCTCAGTGGAAGACAAACCATCGGATTTTCATCGGGCTGTGGATGAGAGGGCCCCAAAAGAAGGTCCAAAGCTCAAGTTCAGACAGCCTCTTAACGTCTCCAAGCTGACCTCTGCCAGGGCCTAAACTGGGTTAACCGGCTTAGAGGAATCAACCCAGACATACATGTTTTATAAGTAATCTCTGTCAAGTGATGATTCTATTACACACTGCCTACATAAATAAAGGAGCCGAGGCCAAATGGTTTGAGAAAATGTGTTATTAAATAAAATAATATATTTTGTTTTTGGACACGTTTTTTAATTGTTTTGATCATTCGCAAACTATTTTGCTTATACAGTTTTCAGACATATAGAGACAGCATTGAAATGACTGCGTCAATCCAACTGCATTAACATTTGTATTCAATGTAATGTTTGTGCGTCTAACGAAACTTTACGCTTTATCCATAGATTATCCTGAACTCCATGCACAAATATCAGCCCAGGATCCACATCGTGAAAGCGGACGAGAACAACGGCTTTGGCTCCAAAAACACGGCCTTCTGCACGCACGTGTTTCCCGAAACGGCGTTCATAGCGGTGACTTCGTACCAGAACCACAAGGTAGGAAGATCTGTCTGGTGTTCCACAAAACTGTGGCACAAAGTTCCAAAACAAAAATGGGGAAAAAAGTTTTCTCCATTTTTTAAACTTAATTTCTAACAATTATCTCTACGTTTCGGCGCAAGTTCCCCATGACTCTTGGAGAAAAGGGCTGCTCTGTAAATCGATTTAAGCCCATCGTTATTATTTATTATTTATTATCGATTATTTATTATTTATTATTTATTATTTATTATTTATTAAACGAATTTAAACAATTATTTTACCCCCGTTTTTCAGTTTTTCTGTTTATAGCCTATCAACAGTAGACCCATCTAGTCCATCTATTTTCCGCGCAGATTAATGTATTGAAGGGTTGTATATTTCTAGTTTCTAGCTATTTTTACGCTTAACCTAGTTCAGTTGATTAAATCCGTGCTTAAACCTCTGGAAATGGAAGCAGTAAAATACTGCTAAATATTTGTTCATTTTTGTTCTAATTCTGGTCTAAACGAGGCCTCGGTGAAAGAAGCCGCGAGTAAACAGCGTCTGTTTAACATCATGTGGCCATGAAGGTCTATATGTTTTTAGTTTAGGGAATATGGGAAAGGGGGCGAATACTCATAATATCCTCTTAGCCAATCAGAGGCCTGGGCCTTTCTGGGAACAGGAAGCACAAATGACCGGCATTCTGTAGAAACCATTCATTATTTTCAAACATGTTATTGGGGGGCTGACATCGTAACCCGGGGCTAATTATTGGGGCTTTCCAGACTTGTGCAAAAACAAGCATTAGTGATTTACCACGACTGTCTATTCAGTCACACATCTGCCACAGCAACGAGTTACATGTGTCCAGCTCACCTGCCCCAAAGGAGGCAAAACTGTCTTGGGTGGTTCAGTCAAAGCACCAATTATTATTTCTATTTAAAAGCCATGTATTTAACCTTCACTTTCAGTTACCAAACATTAGGGGCATCTGGAAATATATAACGTTAAATATATAAAGTGGGCTATAGTTTATAGTATAGTGTTTTTAAAATATTTTTTTTTGTGGCTCAATCTCAGTTGACTTTGCCAGTGTTTAACTAATAATAATAATAATAATGCATCGTATTTGCTTTTTTGGTGGTAGTAAACTACTAGCCACAGCTGCCCTGGGGCACACTGACAGATCCGTGGAAGCAATTTTGCTCCGACCACCAAACACCAATCATCGTCCATGGGCAATGTGGGCTAAGTGTCTTGCCCAAGAACACAACAACAGTATTCACAGTTTTGAGTTGGATTCAAACCACCAACCCTTTGGTTATAGGATGACCAGTCTACCACCAAGCCACTGTTTTCCTCACTATTGTAAAGCCAGTTTTCACAGAACCGATGTAAAAAATGTAAATAATGCAGACGTTCACACTGACCCATGTGTTTTTTGTGAGCATGCGTACGCAGGGAAAAGGGAGTGCAGAGTTTTATGTAGTGATCCTGAAACAAGAGATGAAACAATATGGGTAGTGCCAAGCCAAGTATATTAACAAGACACTCTCAAAGTGTCACACAAGGGATTTTATAAGGTCTGGTGAAAGTGTCAGCCAGCATGCACACAAACCTCCAGTCCTCACAGAGAGCGAGCGCACCAGACCTGTACAGTAATTATACCTGCCAGAAACCACTGTGAGAGGATATCCCCAAACTGGATTCAACATTCAACGTATTCATTCAATCTCTTACGCCTTTTCCTGTTTTACTGGAGACTGTCCCAGTAACTATGGGCCTTAGGCAGGATACACTAAGTGGCCAGTTAGGTCAGAAAAACTCACCATACTATTCACATCACAAATATTTTCATAACCTTGCATTTTGTTTTAGATTACTCAGCTTAAGATCGAGAACAACCCATTTGCCAAAGGCTTTCGTGGAAGCGATGACATGGAGCTGCATCGGATGTCCAGAATGCAAAGGTAGTTAGCATGCATTTGAGTAGTAATATACTGTATGTTTTATGTGATCAGAGGTGAGGACTCAGTTATATTTACACTTGTGTAAAAGTGTATAATGTTACCTTTACACTTTCCTTGATTTCTTATTTAAAATTCAGGATTTATTTTCTTTTTTCCCATCAAAATGATCAAATGTGACAGTCTGTGCAGTTATTCTTACTTGAGTAATTTATTTGGACCATTACGAAATAGACATATGGGGTCAGTCTGAGTGATATGAAATGTAACCTATTAAATGTGATTAGTTGGTGATTACTGACATGCTGGTCATACTGTCACTTAACAAACTCCACTTTAATCCCTCTACAAGGCTGAGGCTCATGCCAGCTCTGAGTGATATTTTCATTCAGTGTTATTCTCAGTGATGTAAGTGAAGTTTTTGATCTACAGCCAGTTTCTTCTGTTAAAGACTTTTATGGCCGCTCTGGCACAACCTCTGAAACTCTGCTGCAACATCTCTCGTCCATGCAGCTCACATGAAGAGGCCATATCGTTCACTCCGGCCGTCGAGGCAGTACACAACCACACTCTCTCTATTATTCAGTCCAGATGAGCGATGGAGCGTCCACAGCTGCATGGAAAACACTATTTCAAAGCAAAAAATCTGGTTTTCAAACATACTGTGCCCCCACCACTTTTCATTTTTTCTCTTTTTTTTTACACCAGCCGCTACAATCACATCCTAAGGTATTCATTTTAAGAAACAGACAAAGGCCAGCGTAATGAAGTGTTCTAAATCAATGTCATTATTTATTCTCCATGGGGGAAGTTTATCACTGAACATGGACTTTTTCAAACACCGTCAAAACAGTAGGCTCGATTATACCAGGCACACGTTCAGTTACCTTAAGTAGGTGCATCTCACAAGATAATGGGACGTTTCGAGAGAATTGCCTTTTACCTTAAACTTGCAAATGCATACAGCTTGGTAAGAGTCCAAACCACATAATCAATCAACATGCCACTGTACAATCCGCCTAAGTGCAGTAAGCTATATGCACGTCTGCTCTTGGTTACTGTTTTAAAGGGAGAGCTTATTGCAAAACCAGGTTACTTTTCAACCAAAGCAATCTCTGAAATCAAAGACAGAAAAGTAGCAAAATGATCTATTGGTGGATCCAGGGGATTAATAGGAGGAAAATACTAGCTGGCATTTCCAATGAAGGAGTATTGCCCTCCCAAGCGTGAACTAAGTGTGTGTCAAGCACATGTGGCCAGAATATTGAATCTTTGATACATGAGCTTATCAAAAAGTTAAACTTTCAGCATTTTTATCCAGAGATTTGAACTATTTGTCTTCAAACAAAAACACATTTAAATATGTTTACATGTGTTTGTGGAACTGTTCTCTCATAGGTTTTCTACAGTGTAGCTGCGCACAAATCATTTGACAGGATGCAGATCCTGAAAAAGTTTTAGTAAAATGATTCACATTATGCATTTGTCTTTAGCACTAAGGAGTATCCAGTGGTACCTCGCAGCACAGTGCGTCAGAGAGTGGGCTCCAGCCCCTTTAGTGGAGAGATCCAAGGCATAAGTGCAACAAACCCCATAAGCACACAGTACTCCCAGTGTGACAGTGGAGTCACCAGCACTTCTCAGGACATGCTCCCACAGTCAGGCTCCTATCCTCTGCCTCACGAGCACAGCCAAGACTACCACTGCATCAAGAGGAAAGGTACCAGAGATAACATGTTGCATGTATAATCGTTTAGGTTAAAATCAGAGTTATTTTCTATAGTGGAATTATTGTTCATAACTTGTTTTCACAGTAGAAGATGATGGTCATTCTGGTGACCACAGTTATAAGAAGGCCTATCTGGAGAGCTCATCTAGTGAAGATGACCATTACTACCGTCCTGTGGGATATGCACAGAGCTTGAGCCTGGCCAGTGGACCGTACCGCAGTGAGTCCAGTCAGCGACAGGCCTGTATGTACGCCGGTGCCTCGCAGGGTGCCGAGCCGGTTCCTAGTTTAGAGGATATCAGCTGTAACACTTGGGCCAGTGTGTCACCCTACGGAAGCTGCTCAGTCACTACTATGCAGCCTATGGAGCGGCTGCCCTACCAGCACTTCTCGGCCCACTTCACCTCAGGATCCCTGGTATCTCGACTGGGAGGCGTGGGAGGACATGCCTCTCCGCAGCTAGGAGATGGCCACCACGCGGCCATGTACCAGAGCCCCATGACTCACCAGACTCTTGGCCGACAGTGCAGCCCCGGTGCTGGGATCCAGTCACCGACAGCCGGTCTACAAGGAAACGAGTACCTTTACCCCCATGGCATACCACGCACACTGTCGCCACATCAATACCACACCGTACATAGTGTCAGCCTCATGCCAGAGTGGAACGACAACAGCTAAAACGGTCTTTCACAATTGACTGAAGACATCACAAAGAGAACAAGTGAAATAATTTAGGCCTCGGTTCATTCATGTAGAATACCATTACTGCAACATCTGCACTTATGAAAAGATGTCAACAACAAACAGACAAGCTGGGTTAAAGTAGATGAAAGCAAAGACATTTGAGTCAATGGACACGGTGGTGTGATATAAAAGATAACAAATGTATCTGTATTGTGGAAATGAAGGGTAAAGATTATGTGTATGTATGCATTTTGTAGCTCGTTGGTTTTGTAGTTTTGTAGTCTAATTGCAATTAGTTATAAAATAGTATAAAAAATGTTGTTGTACTTTGGTACAATATACTCTAACTTTTCAGGGTTGACATTTACTGGACTTGTAGAGTATTTTTAGGTGCTCACAAAATAAGACATGAGACTAAACCTGTCACTAATTCTATGTTCAAATTCTACTTCATTGAAAGGCAATCCTAGTTACTGTGAGATACAGTGGACTCAATGATTAACCACAAATGTGGGAACAATGTTACTCAATACTAAGCAGACCACACAGAACCACAGTTTACAATATTGTCCAGTAATACAATAAGTGTTATGGTCACAGGTAGTGATTAGACAGTACTGTTGTTATAAACTCATGTGGAAATAATCAACTACAGAAAAGAATGAACACCTCTATAAAATATGTTGGTAAATGGTTGATGATGAACAGGTCTCATACCTGTAAACTGAAATGACAGTATTATCCTGGTTGTTCCAGCTTGAATTAGCTTCATTTGGTGCCCCACCCCACAGTGCCTATGTATCTGTGTTCTTGTCATTTTAATCAGGAAGAAAAAACAGATAGTAATGTATACACAGCTTGTTTATTCTTTAATGGTTAAACAGACAGTCAACAAAAACTTAGTGACATGTGCAGCCCATTTACATTTGCCCCAATTAAGGGGAGAATTTCTGCTTGTGATTAATGTATTTATCCACTGAAACTGTAGGTATTCATCATTTGTTTTGGTTTGTTCTTGGTCAAAACAGCACTTGAAAGGTAACACAAAATTTACCAATTGTATTATACATGGTTTAAAGCCAGGTCAGTTTTACACAGCTGGACAAAGCTGTGTTTATGGTAATACGATAGGTAAAAGGTAAGTTTGTCAATAGTATTTATTTTTGAAATGTGTAAAGGGTGGCTTGATCCTGCCCAGTGTTACGGTTTTATAACCTTATTTTATGATAGGACAGGGAAAACAGGACAACATAAAACACCCTACAAGCATCAGTAAAACCCAGTAACTCTTTGATGACATTGTAAATAATATGTAAATATCAGAATATGATACCTACAATAAATGACAAGATTCAGTGATTATTTGCATATGTCTGTTCATTTTTGGAATAAAAAACAAAACAAAAATGCATGAGGTAACAATGATGACGGTGTCAAAACTGTAGAAGTCACCTGCTTTTGTTAAAAACCATTAAAATCACACAGCGACAATTTATTAAATTAATTTACTCATTTAGCAGCTCCGTGTTTGGCTACGTCACATAAGTTGGAGTCCCTCCTCTTTTCGGACGTTTTCTCCAGGAGCAGTCCCAGATCGATGTGTACAACTCTGAATATAACAGAGCGCTAGTGGTCAGTAGTCTGGAGTTTTACTAAAAAATATATATATATATATATATATATATTCTAACAATTTTATATTTCAGGACCTTTAAAGGTATATTAGAGGTTGTTTAAATTGTGCATTTAAAATATAAATTAAAATAGCCTTTACTGTCCATTACAGGACTATCAATTAGGCACACTGAAAAATTATATATAATATTCATAAATCTGATATATAATATTCATGAATCTGGGACCTGAAAACAATCAACCAACTAGACCTGTGCTGTCGTCCACGCCAGCAAGGTGTATATCGGCGAAAAGGCCCAATACATCTGCCCGATACGTCTGCTACAACTGTCACCAACAGGCACCTTAATCAGACATTGTGTGATTTCTAAGGGTTTTAATATTGTTAACAAGCAATTAAGAGGCCCCGCCCCCAAACCATGACAAAATTGGGAAGGGTCTATTTGACTTTTTTGATTTGTCTGGATGTTTGTGAAGAATGTTTTTGCCAAATTTGGAAAATTTCCTAAAACTACATACTTCTTTCAGTCTATAGGGGGCGCTATAGAGGTAACTGCCATCATATTAGTCAGATGTGTTCAGGGCCGGGGGGTAATTAGGTATTTCAGGTTTGAGC
>JAVQKC010161021.1:0-10704 GCA_036025475.1 Philypnodon macrostomus
ATGGGGCAGACATACGGGGCAGACGTACGGGGCAGACGTACGGGGCAGACGTATGGGGTCGTTTTCGCCGATATACACTTTGCTGTCGGGACGACAGCACAGGCCTTGTTTATAAATGAGCTCATATATTCATGTGTTATCACAGGTAAGTAGTGTGTTAGTACAATGAGTTGGGCTTATCTTTCACAAGTCTGTCTTTTGTACTTTATTCAAGTGTGTTATGCATTCAACTGTTCAGTGTTGTTGTTCTTGTGGGCATTTTGTCTTCAGCTATCTTTTCCTTGACCTTAAGAAAGGTCCTCACTGTGTCATTACAGGCACGCTGTGTATATATAAATATTGAAATTAAAATGGATTGTGATGGTGTGCCCCGCTGTGTGCAGCTTTTTTATTGACTTGCATGATGCTGTAGTGCAAATTCTTTTAATTTGCACCAACAGTATTTGTTCAATGCAACACAGTAACCAATGGCATGAATCCTTTAACAAAGATAATTTAATGCATATACAAGCATCAGTGCATGAGCTTGCTTGGTTATACACTCACATGCAATTATCTCTGTTTACTGTTTTGTCCCTTTGCTGTGTCGGACGCTGCGTTAGATATACTTGTTGGCAAACAAGGTTCCACTGTGTTCGGCTCAGTGGGAGCGGATGTTTAATACCACCCGCGCCCCTGGGGTGGAGGCCGGTAAGTGGAGGGCACACCTTTGCCATGCCCTCGAATTCCCTTTCCAGTAACCCCCGTCACCCTCGGCAACAGCCATTGGAAACCCTGACTTTAGACTCATTCTCAAAAGCACCACCATAAAGTCAACAAAGCATGTGATTTTAAGAAAAAGTGTTATTGAAATATTTGGTAGATTTTGGTGAGCTGCTGATGGCAATGAGTTGACAAGCCATTGGTTTCTGGACCTTGCTTGTGTTTCCTTCCCTTGCACGCTCCTTTAGACTGCTTATCAAACTCATCATTCCCTGTCCACTGCATCCATGCTCCTGCCCTGTAGATGTGTGTGTGTGTTATGGAAATATGTAATTAGAATATCATCTCTGTGTGTTTGACTCTCCCCTTTTGCTTTTCAGCTCATGCTCCTAAACACTATCCCCATGTGTTCAGCCCAATACGAGCGTATGTTCAACACCAATCGTGTCCCAGGTGTAGACACAGGTAGAGTCTAGCTGTGCCACACTACTACTCTATTTCGCCATAGGACCTTTGTCCTACTGTTTATCCTACTCAATTGAATGAAACCAGACCTTTAAAATAATGCATGAATATTCGAGTACTTGTCATTGCACATGTCAAGGACTAATCACACTAATTTAACCAATTGGATAGGTAACATTTAGTACAAAGAAGTAAATAGAAAAAATAGGCATGTATATGTCGTTAATTAGTCAAGCTGTAGATGGTATATTACACTGTAAGTAAGCTGTGAATTACCTGGATGCGAAGCTGTTGTTCTTGGGTTTGTTGCTAGACTAGGTTTCCACTCCTTTGTCTTCCCTGTAACAAAGGCATTGCTTGTTTGAACATTAGGAAAGTCATCCAAACACACTATGGACAGAAATTTAAGTCAGAGTTAGACGTGGTGCATAACACTGTTCAAACAAACATATGGCCTCTCATGGTGTTCCAACCCATTGTCTGATTCCCAAATTGTATTTCTTTTCATCTCACGTCCTTCCTGTAGTTACCACTTCAGCCTGCTGATTGTAATAGGAATGCTCATCATCCATATTCACTGTTTGTTTCATAATAATAATTTTGTTGTTAGTTCTTATGTTATTGCTAATAAAAACAATATTTTGACATCTATCTAACACAGTATTCCAGTGTATGTGAACACATTGATGTGTTCTTCCTTACTATTGGTCTCTTTCCATCAGACACCCTGGTGCACATGAATGACAGCAAACACATAGTGGTTTACCACAAGGGCCGCTTCTACAAGTTGTGGATGTTTTATGACGGACGCCTGCTGTTGCCACGGGAGATTGAGCAGCAGATGGAGAGGATCTTAGCTGATACGTCAGAGCCAATGCCAGGCGAGGAGAAACTGGCAGCACTCACTGCTGGGGAAAGGTGAGGAGAATTACACTACCTCATTATCACAAGGGTCCACCTTAATGATGATGATAATAATAGCAATAATAATATTGGATGTTCTAAAAGTTAGTTTTACATGCCTTATCTCTGGTGCACTCCACAGGACTCCATGGGCTAAGGCTCGTGAAGCCTACTTTTGCCGTGGTAAGAACAAGCAGTCATTGGACGCTATAGAGAAGGCAGCCTTCTTTGTAACACTTGATGACACTGAGCAGCGTTATGATACAGACAACCCAGTGAAGTCTCTGGACATTTACGCCAAGTCCCTGCTTCATGGAAAGTGTTATGACAGGTAGAATTCAATATAAATGATCAAATAGACAATATTAAAATGCACATAATCTTCCTGAGTAAAATCATATGTGTTTTGTTCAGGTGGTTTGATAAGTCCTTCAATCTGATTATCTTCAAAAATGGCACCATGGGACTGAATGCAGAGCATTCCTGGGCTGATGCACCAATTATTGGTCACCTTTGGGAGGTGTGTGAGTGTGACATTATTCCTTATTTAGCTGTACAGAAGTTTATACAATTAGTGGAATTGCTTTGCTTTCAGCATGTTCTTTCCATGGATCCTGTTAAGTTGGGATATAATGAGGATGGCCATTGCCATGGGGAGCCCCATCCAAACTTACCTGGTCCCCAGAGATTGCAATGGGACATTTCCTCAGAGGTAATTATTTATCCTTCTCATATGCATTCATGTAAAATAAATTGTTGTGCAGTGCTATTGTAATGGCTAATAAATGCCCCTCTACCTCCCTCTAGTGTCAGGAGGCCATTGAGAGCTCTCTCACAGTGGCCAGGAGTCTGGCTGATGACGTGGATTGTCACATCATCCCCTTCAGTAACTTCGGCAAAGGTTTGATTAAGAAGTGCCGCATCAGTCCCGATGCCTTCATCCAGATCGCCCTGCAGCTTGCACATTACAGAGTCAGTAGATTTAGCTCTTCACATTTTATAAAGTTTATTGCATATAGCTATTATAGCATTTAAATTAGTTTTTAGTTAATTTTAATGTTATGAAAGTATGTTATGATCACCATTGTTATGTATTTCATACACTTATCTCGTGAACTGCAGTGGTTGTCAATGTTAGAATGTTATTTTTAAAAGGTCCAGCAGGGGTCAGTTGAAACTCACATATATGGCACTACTGCTGATCAGTGCTCTGTGTGGGGAAAGGGGCACTATTGAATATTTGAATATGTGGGTGCTGTCTTTCTGCAGGACAAGGGCAAGTTCTGCCTGACGTATGAAGCCTCTATGACCCGTTTGTTCCGTGAAGGTCGAACAGAAACTGTGCGTTCCTGCACTGTGGAAACATGTGCTTTTGTCAGGTCCATGATTAGAGATGAAACGGTAACAAGAAACTTCTTCTGTTTATTATTTCACTGTAGGCTCAAAAAAGCAAAATACTTATCATATACTTTTGGATACATCATTTAGAGAGAGGAGCGTTTGAAGTTGCTCAAAGTGGCAGCAGTGAACCACCAAAACTTGTACCGTCTGGCAATGACAGGAATGGGCATTGATCGCCATCTCTTCTGTCTCTATGTTGTCTCTAAATACTTGGGCGAGGACTCAGCTTTTCTGAAGGAGGTAGGGACGATGTCAATAAATTAGTGGTCTTTTACACTAAAAAAACAAACAGATCAGATCTAGTCTGAATGAACAATCATTTTGTTATTTGATCTTTAGGTCCTTTCTGAGCCCTGGAGACTGTCCACTAGTCAGACCCCTCTTCAACAGGTGGAGCTGTTTGATTTGATCAGACACCCAGAGTATGTGTCTTCTGGAGGAGGATTTGGACCGGTGAGTCAGTCTATTGCATTGGTTTATGTCCATTTTGTGTTCATACATATTACCAGGAGACTTTAATTCTTTTGCTTGCATGTTTAAGGTTGCGGATGATGGATATGGTGTCTCCTACATCATTCTCGGTGAGGAGCTCATCAACTTTCACATCTCCAGCAAACATTCAAGTCCAGAAACTGTAAGTTTGACTCGTGAGAAAAAAACAACCATATTGTCTTTCAGCTGAAGATTTGAACAAACTTGTCTTTTGTAGGACTCGCATCGTTTTGGCGGACACATAAAACGGGCCATGATGGACATTTTGGATCTGTTCCAGCTTGATAAGAAAGAGAAGTGAACTCCCTTTCCACTGATGGAACCTAGAAGATGTTATAAATATGTTTGTACAGATTCAAAAATTGGGGATATTTTTAAGTTAATAATATGGGGAGATTATGTGAAAACATAATTTGTAACTTGTTTATGGATTGCATGTATAGGTGAGATGAGATTCACGTGGAATCGGGTGCAGGTAGTGGACAGATCCAAGACTGTATGCACCGCTGCCTTAGTGACCCACTAATGTATCAAGGGCAGAAAGGGAGGAGGTACAAAGTTAGCTGCTGTCAAATATGCTGTAAAAGACATTTAGATGGACTGTTGGTAGAGCCACTTTAGAGACAGACAGAGAGAGAGAGAGAGTATCTTTTGAGTAGTTCTCTTTATTCATAATGCATTTTTAAAAGTCGTCCCTTCAATTTCAGACACAGGATCATGTGTATCAAGCCAAAAGATCAAAATTATCTAACACTGAATTGATAAAACTGGTGGAACATATGTCTCACAATCACTAGAAATGTAATGAAGGTTTTAATGATCTTGCACGTTAATAATTCACTGTTATCAAAGCTTGCCTTTGTTTTAGCTTTTGTTTGTTTATGTAGCAAAGGGAGGTAATGTCTGTGTCTTCTCATTCATTCTCAGGTTAAACTAACTTGGCCTTGTATTGTTGGGTGCTTAGTAGCGCATACAAAGATTGTTGCATATTTTAAAGTGTGGTAAATATTGTATATGTATATGTTGGTAAAAAGACCTGTTTCAAAGTCAATATCTGAACTGGTTTGGTGGAAGTAGGTGACTGCTTAAACAGTACCTAGCCAACTGTGACATTTCTATTTCTCAAGTTTTATACACATAACTCGAAGGTTTTACACTCATTACACTCCTTTTGAACCACTTTTGATTGTTGTATCACATCAAACTGTAAATCTTTTAATCAACAAACTGTTAAGATGTGATTTCTCATAGTGGTGTCTACGTGTCTTTAACAGGTCAACTGAATAGCATGGTAGGTACACCTCTTCAATATAGTACAATAGGATTTTTGTTTAGTTATAATATGCACATACTGGGGAACAGTCACGTATAGGAATGCATTTCTATTATGTAAGACAATTATTTATTTTTTCATGTTCATTTCTTTCAATTCACAACAGCCAGTTTGAATGTGGCAAAATAGGCACTAACTTTGGGTTTTGTTTTACACCTGAGGACAGTTTAGTTATCATTGCCAGTACACTTGTATCTCGTTAGATCTCATGTTTACACTGCTGCATGGTTTTGCGGATGAAGCTGTATATGTTTTGCCTTTAATTTAAAAGATGAAGAAATAAGCAGCTGATAAACCAAAACATGTTTTAACAATAAAGTGAATGTTGGACAGCTGTATACAACTGTGTGTGTTTTATTTCTATTCACTTACTGCAGTGGTCACTTTGAGGTAGTCCTAGTAGCTAATAATGGTGTCATAAGTGATAATCAGATCTAATACCTTACATTCTCAAACAGGATGTGCATGACTAAAATGTATTAGCTTGATGTGATACAGTAGGCTGGTTAGCTATTGAAGCAGGTGAACTGGTATACCTAATAAAGTGGCCAGATTTATGTACAGAATCTGTATCTACAAAAATGAGGTCATCTCGCTAACTTGCTTTTTCTGCGCCGACAACTTGTACATCCTGAACCCAGTCGAGTGTGAAAATGATGTTTCCTTCTTTAGCCTGGTGTTTATTGACTTAAAGGGATGCTCTCTGGAGCGTGACCCTGCCATAATGCCAGGTGCTTAGACTCCAGTGAATGGCACCAATGAGGTAGTTCTGCTTTTTAGGAGTATCAGGAAGTGTTCTTGGGTATTAACACCAATTGAAGGAGAGTTGTTGAGACATGGAGGAGAGGTAGAAAAGGATTACTCTTTATTGCAAGTTTTATTCTGTTTTTTTTTCTCATTGGAAAAATATTTATTTAAAATGATGCAGTTTATACCACTATTAAATATTAGTCTGTTACCATGATAATTCAAAAACTGATTTGGATACAGTTTTAATGAATGGCCAGTAATGTGGATGGTCTTTGGAGTGAATCTGGATGATTGGAATTCTATCAAGATTTATTATTATGAGACCAAGCTAAATAAACACAGTTTTTATTATTTGCGGTGAATGACTGATCTGGATTCAGGTGAACTGCAGAGGTCTGTGTCCTCTGGGTACTTCTTGTTTTGCAAGTGCTTCACAGTGCTTGGTTGGACCTATATTTACTCTGCAAGATCCATCTAAAATCAACAGGAATCAGACAAATCATGGTATACAGAATGGCTAGTCAAATTAAGGCAGAGGAAGTGAGCTGTATTGTAATAATTACTTCCACTGGCTTTTTGTCAACAAGACTTTAAATTGTGTTCCTAATTGGCAAGCTGTGAAACCCATTCACTCAAGAGCAGACCGTGAAACTTAAAACGTTGACTTGCACTTTCTAAAAGTAGACTTTGGGAGATATCTGCGGCCTCTGCTTGTCACCAGTTTAATTCATGTGCCTCCTGCCCTACAACACTGAGAGAAAGCAGCCAATGTTGTCCATTCCTTTTTGTTTTATGGGCTGCTCAGTCATGGACAAAACAGTCTCATTATATGGAGAATAGCTTTGTTCTCATTACAGCTACTGCATGCAAATCAATGGTGTCATTCTTGATTTGGGCTTTGGCAGGACAGTTTGTTTTTCCGGCTTCTCTTCTACAACTTATGTAAAGCGTTGCCTGGCCTAATTAGACTGACTGGTACATGTCGATTCAGGGAATTTGGGGAAAATATTTAGAAGTAAAATAACAGTGGTATATCTTTGCTAATAAAGTTGGTTTATTGTGCTGGAAGTGGACCTCACAAATAGACTCTAACCATTATGACATTTAGCACAGTACTGAACTATGGGCACACGTCTACACACCTATAGAAAAGTTAAGGTCATTTAAGGATTTCTTCCATGCAAGTCATGTGAATATTATCTGACTGAGAACCACGCACTGATATATACATATAAAAAAAAAACTAGTGCTATACAAATCGAAGTGATTAAGGCGACTGGTGTAAATGGATAGGACACTTGGCGTGGAGGGATTGTGGAATGTCTGCGGCCAGCTGCACCTGTCTACCCGCGCTACAGGAGGAGAGCCTAGGGGGCCCCAAGGTGGGATCTCAGCCAAGCAAGGGGCCATAGCGGTGAGGTAGGTAGGAAGGAAGGTAGGAACTGTAAATGTGATTCCCCTTAGAATGTCTCCCATGGCATGCTTCCCCAGTTTAAAATTAACTTTATAAGGTTTAAGTGGAATTAGGTAGAAGTTGGTTGTCAGCATGTTCACGTATGCACTGTACGACACTTGATCATATGCAGAGGAACACGATGTTGTTTGAATGCAATAAGTGACAAAAAAGACAAAAACTGCCAGTCATAGCATTCCCCTGTTAGAGAAGTCCATCTGGTGCCAAAACCAAAATCCAACTGCAACAATAACACATAAATTTCCCCTTGAATTTCCCAGTTGATTAAAGAGGTAGCTCAATTTGCGTAATTCACTCCCTGAAAATCCAAATCATATAAAATACATTTTATTGAATTTGTTCAGAATCTAAAAAAAGTGAAGCGCAAGCCAAGTCGAGGTAGAAAAAGAACTGGTGTTATTAAAGTGTTCAAACTGGTAAATGAAATAGTTTGGCTTAAAAAGTAAAATGATCTCAAATAAATCATCGAAAATGCCACTTGTGTAAAGTAAGAAAATGTAAACTTTATTGCGACTTAGTTGTTCTAAATTCTGATTTACAGAAAGAGAAAAACACTTGTAATGGCACAGTCATTGTAATACGTACATTGCTAACACTGCAATAATTCAGACACATTCTGCGTCCAGAAGTGGCACATTAAGGCACGTGGCGTTGGGTTTGCTCAGTCTGATCATCAAAGGCTTTCTGCTGCAACTTAACATACCACAGCACTCCAGTAAAGCATTTGGGCATAAACATAATCACAGTTTCTCCACTGTACATTCAACTCTAAGAGAGATTAAGACGTATGTGTTCACGATCTGTACTGTGTCATCTAAGACTTTGAGTGATTTAAGGGATTTAACCTGAGTGCTTGAACTGATACAGTAAACTTTAAGTTGCCCTTTGTATCTAGTCACTAACTATTTGATATAATTTGTCATTATACATTTGATTTATGATTAGATTTTGATATTTGTCATTTAATCATTTAATACAAAAAGCAAAAAAATGTCTTGTTATTAGTTGTATAAATGTGCTAGATATAGAGTGTATTGTAGTTTTTTACATACATAGCGATCAGTTCTTTTAGTTTGCAAAAACGTTTCCCCATCTCATTTATACCACTTTACATGTCAATAAATCAACAGTTAGCACAAAAAGAGCAGCCAATGGAAAGCCCTTACTACAGCAGGCTAATAAAATCATTATACGGTCAATCTAATTATTGTATGGGCAGGATTTACATTGTCAGTGACATGGCCTCAAGTTCATCTGGCCTACAGTACTAAAGGACACACAGGTGTGCCAAACAGAGTGGTATGTTTATAATTGAAGACAAACACTAATAAGAATCAGTGCTATGGGCTGTAAGATCCTTGTGTCTGTCTACTCGGTAAGTAGCAAGAAACAGTTACTTGAGGTACATTCAAAATCATCAGCCATTCGGCCTGATAAGTTCAAGTAAAAGCCTATCCAATAAGTAAGCAAGACATATGGTACCAATGTGCATGAGTCTTTAGTACAAAGCTTTCTGTGAGCTCATTTTCCTTTTTCTGTTTAAGCACTTTTCAGCCGTCCTCCGTCCGTCTTCATTTGGTCTTTGTTGAAAGATTCAAATTTTAAGCAAACAAGGGGCTTTGTTTGTTTTTTCCTTGTCAAGAGAGCCAGCAGCATTAAAAAGTTAAGGACTGTAAAAATGCAGTATGCAAAGCTACAGATATGTGTGCAGCATACATACAAAAAGCCAAAAACAAAAAAAACAGAAGTCCGGTAAAAAATCAGCCAAGAGGTAAAACTGAAATATCTTTAAAAAATACAGGAAAAAGTACAAATCAATTTGAAATGGTAAAGTGCAAGTATAAAAATTGTTTAAATGTGTCTCAAGCTGTGAGACTGGGTCCAAAGTGGAAAAGTGCAGGTTGAAAACAGCACAAGTTTTTAAAAAGGATTAGATTTAGAACAGTAACAGTATTCGTCAAATCATTTGACTCAGCTTCTTCTTAAGAAAATGGCCACTTCATCCAAGGCCACAGAGTAGTCCTGTAGAAACGTCCCGCCATCAAACACCTGTGCCGTCAGGCTGTCCTGCCACTGGAAGCCACCATCAGGGAGGTAAATGTCCCTGTGAACGGCTCCCTTCTCCACCACCGGAGCCACCAACACCTACAAACATAAACACATCTGTTATGTAAAAGACATTCAGGGCTTGATTAGCAGCACATAGGGACAGGGGAATATCATATGTATCAGGAAGGAACTCTTAATGACTTAATACAAAGTCATTAAGTCATTAGGTCACCTCGTCCCCGATGAGAAACTGATCATCGATGGTGAAAGTCATAGGGTCATTGGGGCTCAGCCACCACATGGGCCGATAAATAGGATGTCCTGTCAGCTGCCACTCCTCTGCATACTTCTCTATGAGGGGGACCACAGTCCTCTGGTGTCGGGCAATGTACGTCCTAGTTATGTTCAGCACCTACGGAGAACAACAGTGAGAACTCTTGTACATCTTTGTGCAAAGCTACTACATGATTATTCAAATACAAAACCTGCTTCAAGTTGATAAAATATCACTAAATAAAATAAATTAAGTATTATGAACTATTATATGCCCAGAGCAAGGCATGCACACAGCAGCTCAGAACAAACTCAGTCTTTACCACTGTCCAAGTCTTTCTCCTGTCTGTCTCTGACCAGTCTGCCTCAAATGCATTCCTAAAAGGGTCACATCCTCTGCAGTGTCTTATGACGAAAACAAACCTGACCACATTTATCATTTTTTTCATTTTTATGAGTGGTGAATGGAATACATTTGTAGGAATGAGCTTGAAGGCACAGCCTGGTTTTGAGCTGGTCCTTCTATAATTGAGAAGCCAGGCCTGAATGTGGGTTTGAGGTTTTATTGCTATTAGACTCTAGTGCAGTCATTTCAGTGTCCGGTCCCACACACAGTGGAAACAAAGGTGCGCTACACTCAAACCACTGAAATTTATATCAAATGCAGGGCAATTCACCTCTATAATGTTGCACAGACTTTATTTTTGAATACTATGCTATTGACCAATATGGAAAACATCACTGCTGACTGCTGTGATCTTGAATCAGGGCACAGGGCACAGGGCACAGGGCACAGGGCACAGGGCACAGGGCACAGGGCACAGGGCACAGGGCACAGGGCACAGGGCACAGGGCACAGGGC
>JAVQKC010161022.1:0-10076 GCA_036025475.1 Philypnodon macrostomus
CACTGGACTTCGCCAAAGACTGTAATGTTGTGCATATAGTGTCGTGTTGAGAACAATCGGTGTGGGGCAGCAATGTGCCTAAAGGCATCTAGTCTGCCGGAAATCCATAAAGAAGAAGAAGAAGACTGATGCGGAAAAAAATGTGTATTAAGTTGTGTTGCCTTTTTGTTTTGATGAAGAAATTACATCAAGCCAGAGTTACTATTGTGTAGTAATTGTGGCTTTGGTATTTCCGCTGGCTAGTGAATGCAGCAGGGGGGGTTTACTTTTGTCCCGTGCTTGCGTCTCTGAACTCGGACGGACCGGAGACACACCTCTAGCCCATAGCTCTAGCCTTGGTCCGGGATCTGCCTGCGGTGGCCCAGCTGTAGACAGGTGACCTCGGTGAACGCACACCGTAGAGAGTGAGGAAATTATATTGTGGCTCATATTTGCAGCTGCCTTAAATAATTATGCGATACTCTTGAAGGCGTGGACTCCATATACCCGACACGAAGGCGCTCATGTTGATATGCGCCTTCAGCGTGCGTAACCACTGTTTTTTTTATGGGCGTCGACATTGTGGTTTATCTCACTGGCTCCACGGTCCCGAATCTAGTGTGGTTGAATCAGACAGAGCAGCTGCCCCGAGTAGAAGCATCCCTTGTGTTTGTCACCCGCGAGGACTACTACTTCAGCCAGGACAACAGCCAGCATGTTCGAGATGAGAGGGATTCCGTTTGTCTTATTAGACATTGTCTGCGTGGTCCTCGGTATGTACTTCAGTTTATCCACTGACAATCTGCGCCAAATGTAATGTATGATAGTGTCCAGTCTTCGACATGTTTCACTGTGAACACGAGAGAGTGGTCAAGTGTTATTGTTGACGCTATTTCATAAGGTTAAGCTACATCATGTTAAGTGTATTTCATTCTGTCCTAAATATTAACATAATATAGGGATATCCCATTTAATGTAACATTTTTGCTCATGTCTAGACCTACTGGTAAAAATGGTGAATAAAAGTAAACAATAATTTGATCATAAATTACATCTGATATTTCAGGCAGGCTAATTTTTTTCTTGCCTCTTTGAGACACACTCCCATTGTCTTAGTAGTGCTTATGAAGTCTTATTTAAGTCTTTACGTTTGTCTGAGGGGTCTGCTGCTTGACCAGCTGTTGTCACCAATCAAAGTATGGCATAACTGACACAGGCGGGGGTTGCTCCAGCAATGGCAGAGTAACACAAAGCCATACTAGAAGGATAGCACTTTTGTATCATGTTATATTATTATTTTAGTTTTTGTTCCAATGGGCCAAAGAGCAGAGAAATGAAGGCAGCCATGCATTCAGATGTTGACTTGACAAATCAATTTCCCTAATCTCTTATCTGAAAGTGCTTTATCTGAGGCACTCTGTGTTCAGAGTGCTGATCACACACTAATAACACACCAACATACAAAACCATAACCGACAACCTCACTGTGAAGACTAACACAGCTCAGTGTTATTTCATCTCACTCTTGTCTGATGCAGACTTCTGTGTCATGGCTACTGTTTCTTTTCATTTGATCTGTTTTTCACAGGAGGTTTACCTCTGGCGGCCTTTAACCTGGGTAAGGTCCGTCCGTACCAAAGAGGCTTTTTCTGTAACGATGACAGCATCATGTACCCTTTCCACAACAGCACTATCACCTCCACAGTACTCTACACTGTGGGCTTCACTCTGCCCATTAGCTGTGTAAGTAGGGCTTTCGAAAAGCTACTGAAATAAACACACATGTGCCATGCACTGAGTCTGTGGCAAAACCACAGCTGTCTCTGAAAAGACCATTAGTAACTTATGAGTTTTAGGCTTGACATAACTGGATATTTTTGTGATAGCAAATACTTTTTTTATTTACTTTTTCAAATTATAAATACTATGTATTTTATCAAAAGAAATGTCCTTTTGGCAAAGGGTGCGTCCGTTAAAAAACCTTGAAGTTAAACACACTCTCGTACAGTTGGTTAAACGCTGTGTTCTGTCTATGTTTGTGGTGTAAGTGTATTTTTCCGTCTGTAATGATTCATGTAGCAGACACTATATAGTGGTTTTACAGAGGACCTGCTCATAGCACCTCAGACAACATGTGACAATGTGTGTTCAATACACTCAGACCTGTGACGATGTTTGTTACACTCAGACCTGTGACGATGTGTGTTCACTACACTAAGACCTGTGACGATGTGTGTTCACTACACTCAGACCTGTGACAATGTGTGTTCACTACACTCTGACCTGTGACGATGTGTGTTCAATACACTCAGACCTGTGATGATGTGTGTTCAATACACTCAGACCTGTGACGATGTGTGTTACACGCAGACCTGTGACGATGTGTGTTAAACGCAGACCTGTGACAATGTGTGTTCACTACACTCAGACCTGTGACAATGTGTGTTCACTACACTCAGACCTGTGACGATGTGTGTTACACTCAGACCTGTGTCGATGTGTGTTACATTCAGACCAGATGTAGTATATCTTCATGCTTTGGTAAAAGGGAACTTGTGAACCTTCATACAATGCAATATATGTGATTTTATTGTAACTTTTCTTTATAAAAGCACTTATAATCTTTATCAAAAAGAAACTTCCTGTTGTTAACCCATCACAAAGTAATATTTTAATCTAAAGGACTTGCCTGTCTTCAGAGGATACATCGGTGTGACTAAACATTTACATTTTTCACAGACCTCTGCATCTTGGTAATGGGCTTGTTACATACTACTGTAACCTGTCTTGTGCTTTTTGTCTCTTCTTGCATGGCTGCTAGCTGGACTTCCATTTGCAATTCTCAATATTCAGCACAAGCCTTTTCGCCGAGGCTTTTTCTGTAATGATGATTCACTCAAGTACCCCTATAAAGCGGACACCATAACCTATCAGATCTTAGGGGCTGTTGCCATTCCTGTTGTTTTTCTCACTGTAAGTGCATCTGATTTACTTATTGTTACAGTTCTACTTTAACACTAATCTTTCAACCACTGCCTGTAGTTTGTAATGATTGTGTTAAAATTAATAGTTGTAAAAAAAGACATAGAAAACTAAATATTTTTCTGGCCAAATAAAAACCGTTAGTGTTAGTGTGACAGTCCCCATATATGACAACATAGTGCTTTTAAATGTTTAGTCGAGTAGATAGTCACAGTTGCATTCTTGTGCATCCATATGCTGTAATGATGCATATAAAGAGAAAATATTTCACTTAATTGTACAATATACATTTATAATAATTCATAATAAATAGGCATAATCCTTTGTCACTTAATAATATAGGTTGTGTGTGTGTGTGCAATTCACTTTCTAGAGTTTGCTTTTCCAGTAATGTCAAGTCTAAAACTTTTCAAACTCTTCAGAGTGCATGCTGCGTATTGTGTCTCTGTGCATGATTTTCATATCAGTATAAGTCCAATGTGTTGTTAATCAAACTTTATTTTCATGCTCTCTCCCCTCATACAGATGATCGTTGGAGAGTGCCTTTTAGTTTATTTTAAGAAAATCCAATCTAAATCATCTTTTGGAAGCTACATTTCATGTGTTTACAAAGCTGTTGGTACCTTCCTTTTTGGTGCTGCCATGAGCCAGTCCCTGACAGACATAGCCAAGTATTCGATTGGCCGCCTTCGGCCGCACTTTCTGGATGTGTGCAGACCAGACTGGAAACTCATCAACTGTTCATCTGGGGCTTACATCGAAGACTTTACTTGTACTGGAGACCCCACTAAAGTCGGCGAGGGCAGGTGAGCAGAGAATGAACTATACATTAATTAGGCATTTTTGATTTGTTTACATTCACTAACATGTTTAGATCACGTGTCTATATAAAGCATAGACTTACTAATGTTAAAGCTGTAGTTTGGAAGTTTCCTGACATTGTTCAAATTTGACTATGATGTAAAGTAGGTATCTGTCATAATGGTTATTTTACTTTAGTCAAACTCTGATCTGATGTTGCTGTAGAGGCCATGGGGAGGGGATGACCTACTTTCTAGGGTCTATAGCTTCAATGATACAGTGTCCACACTGGTATATTTAAACTGTACATAATTGACAAAATAACTTTTCTCTAACTCCAGTCCTGGATGTACTATCACAGGAATGCAACTCTTGTTTTGATTTAGACCTCTTCCTCTTATCAGCTCGTGGCAGAAGGAAGCGTAGAGGGAGGAGAGGAAATCCTCTCCACATTTTGATGGTAGCGAGTCCATTGAGACCTGTTATAATTATAGCATAGGCCTAAATAGTGACTGCAGCTGTGTTGATGCTATCTGAAATGAGACTGGTTTCTATTTAATCCACTTATTCAGACTTAAAGGTCAAAGTCACAGACATTGTTGGTGTTTTGTTTTTGAGTACGCAAACAGTGCTATAACTACCATGGATTTTCCAGGGAGTGGTAGTTAACATTTCCGGAAGGCCCTCTGCTCTCCCATGTGGTTTTTATATATATATATATATAATAAAATATATGGTAACATATTAGGTATGTTGCTAATCAGGGGCGTAGCATCAGGAAGTGCAGCCAATGCAACTAACCTGGGGCCGAGCAGGTAGACTGAAAAAACTTTGAACTGTGACTTAACATAGAGTAGATGCATTTAGCACTAAACCAGCAACAAGGTCTAAACCAGGACGAATACCAGTCTAAATATAATCTAAACCAGGGCTAAACATGTTCGAAATGAAACCTCAACCAGGTCTAAATAAGATTTAAACTGAGACTAAACAAGATCTAAATCTGTTTAAATCCACTTCCAAGTCTGATCTAAACCATGACTAAATCTGGCCTGGGCCCATGGTCACAACCTTACACCACTGTAGCTAATAGTCTGTGTTATAGAGCAGACCAGGATATGCGTCAGATGGTCAGACTTGTTGCAGCAGAAGGAAAAGGCTGTCGGTGGAGCCAGCGTTGGATCGGCTTACAGTAATATGAGCTCTGATTAGTGCAGATTAAATTTCCTGGAGAACAACAGAGCTGACTGGCCTGTTGGTCTAAACATAGCTCATAGCACATAATGTAATGACAAATGGTTTACCCAACTAAGTGGAATGTTCAAATGCCTCCTTAATGCACATCTATTGGATTATATAGTGGGAATACATTATATTTAGTTATTTATTTAACCTTTATTTAGCCAGGTATGTCAATTGAATACATTTTCTCATTTACAATGACAACCTGAGGCAGCAAGAGAGGCAGATACAAACAATAATCAGGGTAAAATACAACTTACTATCAATATACAAGTATACAATCATTTCAAAGGGTATTCGTTGAGACAAGTACAATGAATAAATTAAATACAATTGTGTTAAATTTTTCATTTTTTTCTCTGACCCAAGAGTAATCTGTAAATGTAGCCACAATGACCTCTCCATAGGAAATAAATTGCAGTGGCGATTGTAAGGTCTTTAGCGCGCACCTCTCTCAGAATAAGAACGTCTATGAAAACCATGACTTGTTTGATTCGTGTTTTAAGTCATTGGCGCACAGCACAAATATTAACTTGTATATTTTTATGTTGCAGGTTATCTTTCTACTCTGGCCACTCCTCTTTTTCCATGTACTGCATGTTGTTCCTAGCCGTAAGTATTTTCTGATAATGTGCATACTTGAACATTGATAATTAATGTGACCTAGTTTAAATGTGGTTCATTTTAAAAATCGATAACACTCAAGTCTACAGTTACATCATTATTTGTGTATTTGTTGCCACATTTACAGCAACATGCCTTTTTAAGTTGTATTTTTTAAATTGCTGAGTCATTCACCTATAGCAGATACACACAGACGCGTATACAATATGAGGACGGTAATCGAATACAATAAAGCAGGCACAATACATCAAATGTATTTTAGAGGCCTAATCAACGAGACAAAGACACTTTAGTGAAATGTCTGATATTTCCAAACTAAAACAATAAATAAATAAACAATAAATAATTCACAAACACAAAGCAATACCTTGGTATAATTTATTCAAGAGGTTATTCAAGTAAATGTAACTGATTACCAGCCTTCTCTGTCAATGGCACTGTACAATTTAAATCATTGTTTCAGTATAAACACAATCCATGTCCTGACAACACTGGCTTTCATACTTTTGGTTTACTGAACACTTATAATTGTTTTAGTACTGCAGCAGTTAATGTCCTGTTTGGCTGTAAGTGAATGTAGTTCTTCCTGGCACTGGTCTTTTTGAGATATTGTTTGTAACATGTTTTTTTTTTTATGTGCTAGCTGTATTTGCAAGCTCGACTCCAGGTTGAGTGGGCGCGGCTGCTCCGACCCACAATCCAGTTTTTCCTCATTGCTGCATCAGTGTACACGGGATTCTCAAGAGTGTCAGATTATAAACACCACTGGAGTGACGTGCTGGTGGGACTCCTACAGGGGGCACTCATGGCTATCCTCGTGGTAAGAGCTACTATATACATAAAACCTGAGAAGGGGTCATATTGTGCATGTTTTCAAGGTCTTTGTATACCTAGATTAGCATTTTACATTTCCAAAAAATGTTCATAGCTATTGCTTTCGCTCTGAAAATGCTCAGAATAAGTGTATGTCTCTTTAAGGCCCTTTCTCCACCTCAAAGCCACACCCACTTTACTAATACAGCCAATGAAAACAAGGTTTTCCATCAACATAGGAAGGTCATTTATTTGTAGGATAGGGTCCCTTTAATACAACTGATGATTTTTCTGTTTACATATCGTTTTTTTTTTTTTTTCTCCAGGTATTTTTTGTCTCAGACTTTTTTAAGCCTTGTCCAGAAAATCACAGACACAAAGACATCCCTCACACAACCCTCCAGGAGACTTCGACCAATGGAAACCCCTTGGAAAGTCCAAACTAAACCAATGATGGTGGATACCTCTGCTTTGTCCAAGCGCACACCCAGGATGCCTGTTCTGTCCTCCAAACGTTCTTCAATCTTGCTAAAGCTTAACATCAAAAAGCGACCCATATTCATGGATTGAAGATTACTGCATGGATAATAGGGGAAATCAGTTCAGCCCATGTACAGAATATGGTACATTTGTGGGCTATGTGTTCTAATGGCGGGAACCATTAGCAGTATATACTCAGCGCTTGGTAATATTGTATTTATCTGCATGCACACACTGACGGGTAAGACCACTGCTAAGGAAGAGAGAGGAGTGTTGAAAATCTTTGAATGTAGAGTTTTGTGTTTTTTTCTCGACCAGATCCTTAAAATCTGATTTAAGCTCATGTTTATTATTGCTTTCTATAAAAATATTGAGACTGGTCGCCTTAAGTCCACATTTTATGGGCTATTTATTTTTAGTCTAATCTGACCCGGTTCTATGAAGTAGGTCATAATTAAATATATTTGAGTGGCCTCTACAGCAACATCAAATCAGTTTGTGTACTACACCAATCAAAAAATGCTATTGGTCAATGTGGTAGCCCAGACTTTAATTTGCTGTTGCTATAGAGACCAGGGGAGGGGCGTTTAAGTATAATAGTATATTCATTATGGCAGATTACATTATAGAACTTGTTTAGATTATCAATTTTAAGCCTTTTTTAACCACTTATTTTAGAAATCCTACAGTCTACGGCTTTAAACCAGATGCTGGTTGATTTCTTTAAGTCCAACCTTGTCCTTGAATTATTTGACCGTTAAAGTGAGTCCTGTGATGCCTTTACTTGACGTAAGCCTCAAATGTAACTAATATATACATATGTCATAAAAACAGGCCACACTTGTATGTACTTGTATGTGCAAGAGTTTCCATACAGACTTTTATTGGAAAATGTGAATTATGTACAAATGTCTAAAACAAAAAATAAAGCCAATTTACATTTTAACTTGAATGGACTTTGAAACATGTATTTATGTTGACACTAACAGATGCCAAGAGAACATCAATCACAAAACACAAATTGTTCTGTCTTTTACAATAATAATAATAAAAAAAAGCCAAAGATCATTCCAGAACATGAACTGCCAGTTCTGGGGCTTAAAAGATGTTTATAAACCAAATTATCCAACAGTTTGAAAGCAATAAAGCTGTTTCAGTAGAGGGGTCCATCTGACTTGTTGGTGCATTATAGATAAAGACTGGCAGCAAAGACAATGTCTCTTTTGATCTTTGTGATCCCTAAAGAGACAATAAAACAAAAGGAGAAACAGATGTTATACACTAAGATAAATACTGATTTTGAATGATTATAGTGGTCTCATGAAACAGCTGAGGTTAATGATCATGATCACATCGAGTTCCCCACCTTCTGCAAATTTATTTTCCAGTTCTGTGTTGCCAATGGCTTTTGCAGCTGAGCACATCTGCCTTAACACTTCCTCCAGGCGACGCATGCAGCGGATGATGCTCCCTGCCAAGACAAACTCACTCAGTGTGGTGGAGGCATGACAGTTTAAACCATTTGAACATAAATAATGTATAGTACCCTCAAAGACATCAGTCATCTTGCAGATTTGCGCAAATGTGGCTCCATTGGCCCAAGCATAGACGACATCCATCAGGTGAGGCTTAAACTGGTTTAGGTAGGTCTCCTCATCCACTTCCAGCTTAGCATCAGCAGACACCTTAGCTATACGCTTTGCACACTCCTGGAAAAAATAAGTATATATGTTTTTATTCAAACTAAATTGAAAGAATGTGCCATTAGTATGATCTCTTACCTGCATCTGTCTTAGAGGAGCAGCTAGTTGTTCTGTTAGTTTTGGCATCTCACTGGCCTACAAAAGATAATTATTGGATTACAACACACTCAAAAACACTCATCCGACACGATAATAATAAAAAATGACTTTGCCTTTATGGGACAAAAACATTTAACATATCTCCCAATCTGGATCTCAAACTCAATGTATGTTCGCCTGGCTCTAGTATGTTGTTAATGTCTGATATCAGAGCAGTTGGTTATTGGAGCTAATGGTTAACCAGAGACAGTAGCATGTGCCAGGAGACAATTGTGCCAACAGAACAAGTGGTGCTGAAGTGCCTACTGTTTAGTCAATGACAGGGCGTTTGAATGAGACAGAGGGTCCATTGACAGTTTAGGCATAAATCTTGTTCAGACCAAGTTGATGTAGAGCCAGAGAAAAGCTTTTGTATCATCTAAACTCCCTTATTATATGAACAAGCTTCAATAGGCTAAACTAACACACATGAATCATTGTGGATGCAGGAAATGGAGATGTGCCACCCATTCAGATTAAGATCTGTTGTATTATAATTGGGGACTGAATGTTTGTCTTATGGTCTGGTTTGTGTGTGCGCACTTGTTCATACATTTTCCTGAAAAACGAAGCAGGACAACAAAGCAGTGGCCTGTTCCACTGTTAGATCATTGAAGAGGCCGTTGAACACCATCTCTGTTAGAAGGAGCTCATCAGCACTGCAAACATACAGCGTCAAATAGGTTATAAAGCAAACAGATACACAAGATAGTGCATGGCTGTTTTCCTAGTATGGTCCTACCTGCTGATTTCACAGGCAACCCTTCCCTTCACCTCAATGACGTCAGAAGGACTTGCAAAACCCAGACGCCTCAGGACTCGCTTCCTGCACTTGAGCTGGTCCATCTGCAGAACAGTCCGGGCCTTTTTCAACTCTCGCTTGGCAGTTCGAACATCTGCGGCAATCTGATATTTAAAAGTTAAGGTAGAGATGATAGTGTTTGTATTCAAGCATGTATTAAATCAAATGCATTAGTGTAGTCACAAGTTGCCAATAGTTAGTTCCCTCGGGTCAGCTATGATCAAAAACATGCTTCACAATGACCGGATTTGTTTAAAAACAAATTAGGTGTGACGTAAATGTAAATGATGAAGCTTCACACTTTATCCTCATTTGGTGTAACATGTGATGGTGTCTGGAAATGTAACAATCCAACTGTTTTATGTTGCCTGCCTCAGGACAATAAATAAATGTATGACTACATACTAGTGTTGTCCGTGTTGAGACCGGTCTCAAGGCCACTTTTCACTGTCTCAGTCTCGTATAGTTATACTCGGTCTTGTCTCAGTCTCGTATAGTTATACTCGGTCTTG
>JAVQKC010161029.1:0-10248 GCA_036025475.1 Philypnodon macrostomus
TCTGATGCGCAAAGGCAAGTCATTCCACAACCTAGGGCCAGCTACAGAAAAAGCACGGTCGCCTCGAAGCTTTCTTTTAGTCTTTGGGACGACAAGAAGTAAATGATCAGCTGACCTGAGAGAGCGTGTGGGGGCATAGGGCTGGATCAGGTCCAACAGGTACTGGGGGGCGATACCATGGTACCAACTATGGTTACTATGACTACACAACATTAAAAAAGATGCAATATGTGATGTTGAATATTACAGAGATTGATAATATATGGAATGGATACACCTTTTAATAGACATAGTAGGTCTTAATATTAGCCATACACTGGTCAAAACTGGGGCTAAACCAAAACTTACTAAATAATAAACAAGGTCTAAATTTGAGTTTTTTATTCCATGTGTTGATATTGCAAAAACAATGCATTTGAAATATATTGTGCAGCCGTATACGTAATTGCTATCTCTAAACACAAGTCAGTGTCATTATCAAACTTTGGCCTTCAGACAGAATACATATTGTCACTTCACCCAGAAAATCATAAAAAACACACTATAGCTTCATAAACAAAGCAAATCTTGTATAGCAATAATCTATACAATCCACAATGGAGAGGCGCCATTACATTAGCTGCATGCAGGAGACATGGAAAAACAACTGAATATGAGGAAAATCCCCAAGTGCTCGGCCCAAATAATCAAAAAAATGTTATTGCAACTCCAGTCTGAATTCTGTTTGTAGTAAACCAGCACGCTCTGTACTTTTTCCAAACACTCCTCCAAGTCTTAAAAACAAAATGCCAAGCTTCAAAACTAGCTGTTGATGTCTTGCACAATGCACATTTTTTTATACAGTTTTACTTAAAATCTTTTGTATGGGCCAGACGAACGTGACAGAGATAGAGACTTTGGTCAAGCTGGTTTTGATCACTTGGAGCACACCACTGACCAGCTGTTTAAATGGCTCCCAGGCGGCGCTCCTCTCTGGTCATCCGGTATGAATAAGAGCACAAACATGAGAGGAATTCAGGTTGAAAAAATGCTTTAATCTTGAGTTCACACTGGGCCCCGAGCTATATTTTCTAGTTTTTTGGACATTTTAGGATCTTTTTGGTGATCCACTGCTTCCTTTAACACAGAATGACTATATATTTTAGGGAAGATGAAAGAACATGAGCAGTGTACGAAGATAGATACTTGCCATTGGTCAATCAGCAGCAGTTCATATCTAAACCTAAATTCTAAATGTTATTATAAAGTTATATTAGATTCAGATTTTGTATGATTGCTTTGTTATTTGTCAAAAGTGATCTGACATTTCTCTGTTTCACGTCACGTCATATACAGCAATTGTAAATGGAAAAAGTACCTAATTTCTGCTTAAGCCGCATTATCGGATACACCCTAAAACTGGAGCCAGTGAATCAAGATTCATCTCAGTGCCCTAAGAAAAACACCCAACAGATATGTAGATATCCTTGTCTGTTCCAAAATGACTGGGCTCTATAGTGCAAAGCCTGCGAACAATCAACGTTGGTTCTTGACTCACAGAATGAATGGTCACAAACAACCGTAAATACAAAAATGATCTTGTAGATGACTTTCAAGACATGGGAAGCTGGTATATCCACAAAGGGGCCACTATAACGGGATGCTGCCTTGAAAGTTAAACTGAAACTACATCACATGGCCTTGACTAACAACACAAAACCAGACACATACAGCACATATAGAAGTCAGCAAACTGCATAATAAACTCACTAAACACTGTTGGAGACTGACACATACAATTATTATTTGTTTATTTATTTATAATAATACTCAATGTCCTCTTGTGAGAGATACTAAAAGTTATGTAGTGTTGGTTTAAGGATGGTTTGCATGAATGGGAACTGCATTTTGTCTTAGATTTTTTCTTTTTTTTTCCCTCTAGGGATGACTTCAACATCAAGGTGCTCCTGGCTTTTGTGGAGCTTCACGAGTTTGCAGATCTCAATCTTGTCCAGGCGTTACGGTAAAGAGGAACAGCATCTACAAATTCACTTTAAAACAACTACCATATATATTTAACAGCTGCATCCGGACACTTCAGTAATGATTGTCTCACTTCTCTTTCTCGATTTTAGACAGTTCTTGTGGAGTTTCCGCCTGCCCGGAGAAGCCCAGAAAATCGATCGTATGATGGAGGCCTTCGCTTCTCGCTACTGCCAGTGTAACCCCGGGGTGTTCCAGTCCACAGGTCCGACACACTATGGTTAAATCCATTGTCTTTGACTCATATGAGCGGGCCCATTATGTCAAGTCAATACAATCCCGCTGACTGGAAAAAGTCCTGTTTTTTAATGCACCCAATCCATGCAATCATCAGAGTGAGGGTAACTAAGGCTTGGTGCAGGGATTCACCAGATTACGGCGCACTGCAGTGGATGAAATGTAACTAAGAAGCATCAACAAACAAGAGAGAATAGGCTCGACATGGCGGATATGTACACAAACAATGACAATAGTGCCTTAATTATTAATATGGGTGATACATGTTGTGCTTAAGATTGTGTTCAGGACACGCAAATACACTTTACAATTACATTATTCATTCATAGGCAATGTGGGTTAAGTTTCTCACCCAGGAACACGCAGTGGGGACTCAAACCGGCGACCCTCTGGTTGCAGGAAGCTAGTGCCTACCCATAGCCCATAAATCTAGTGGATTGATTAGTTGAGGAGTCGCATTTGACTGTAGCCTACCCCATCAACTATGAGCCTTAGGCATGGTACAGCCTTGACAATGGCTAGTTAGTTGCAGGGCAGACATACACAGACAGACAACCATTCATTCTCACATTCACACATAGCCCATGGTAACAAAGGGAGTCTAGATTGAGGACTGCACATATCTGTATCTAGCTAGATAAATTACTGCAAAAACCCAGCAAATTTGAGAAGCTTCATGTTTAGAATGGCATCCATCACAGGCCCCACTACTACTCTGTGTAACCTATATGTAATGCTCTGTTCTTCTATTTCCAGAATTCATGCAGGCAATGTACATGTAGTTTTAATTTGATTTTAGTTGTGTGCCACTCCCTTATATGAACTTTTACAGAGGAGTCTAATCAAGTCTTGCCGTTTCTTGTGGTGGTGTCGGGCCTGTGCATTGATGTAGACTTAATGGTTGGTGTGACAGTGGGTGGAGGGCTGAACACGATGCAGTAACTGTCAACCAAGTCTATAAAAACCTATAACAATGAAGGGGCTTTAATTGTGTCTGGTATAAGCTGCATTTTTGTGGACTACATTATTTCACTCATCACTTTTTTTTTTGACTGCACTGACACCCCTCCCACAGTCCAATTGTATACACTGCAAAAAAAAAGAATATCAAGATTAGTCAAAAAAAGACTTGATTTCTGAATGTTAATCTTGATTTGAGTTAATTAGATTTATTTACTTATTAGGCCTCGATCTTTTAATGTAATTCTAACTGGTTTCAATTATGACTATGCCAGTGAAATAAGATATTTTTGCCTTTTATAAGTGCAATTTTCTCATTCCAGTGGCAAATCATTTGGCTAGAAATAACACAAAATATTAAAACCAGTCAGAACTACACTGAAATAATTCTATACTAGTCAAAACAACTCAAATCAAGATAAATATTCTGAAGTAATTTTAATGAATCTAGATATTCTTTTTTAGTAGTGTACACTCTCTTTTTATAGCCAGTGCAGACAATAGGCAACACAGGACGGCCGGCGCTAAGTGTGTCAGTGAGAAAAGGCAGACAGAGCAGAATGAATGATTCATTTACAGCAGCAGCCAGTGGGCCGTGTGTGTTACCATTAGCACACCCTACCCCCACACACCACCCCCAGTCTACACGTTCCACTTTCACATACCCACGTCCATACATTTTTCAATTTCAAATGAAATAGAAACCATAGAATGTCCTGCTAAAATAAAGAGAGGTGCTAGTCTTTTTATGTATCTTCAGTCAATGTGTGTGTGGCATTTAGATGTGTGAGGTACAGCTTTCTGAAATCCCATGGGCCTATGCATGTTTTTTACAGATTACAAGCAACTACCAATTATTATTTGATTGTATTTCATTTGATAAAAACAGATCTCAAAAGTATAGACCAATGGTTTTCAGAATGTGGTACAGGTGCTACTGATGGTAATTGGTGGTTCTTTATTAGTGGCACTCAGGAGTTCATTTAGACCTGCTTTAGTCTGTTTATTTTGTGCTAGATTTTGGCCTGTAAGTCCAACAGAATGTGACATCTAGTAGAAGTTATATGGAAATAGTCGCACCCACAGAAGCCAGCATTTCTTTGTCAAACCCAGACTATGTATAAGTACAGTATATCCATGATTGCTCACGTATAACCAACTATTGCTTTGAGATAATATATTTTCCTCTTTTCCTCCACCAGACACGTGTTACGTCCTGTCGTTCGCCATCATCATGCTGAACACCAGCCTACACAACCCCAACGTGAGGGACAAGCCCCCCGTGGAGCGCTTTATCTCCATGAACCGGGGCATCAACGAGGGGGGTGACCTGCCCGAGGAGCTGCTCAGGGTGAGTGTCCTCTAATGCATGTGTGTTTTGCCCCTGTCACACCTAGAGCGTTACGAATGAGGCAGTTCCCCGGCTTGATTAATAGTGTCTCTCCCCATGTCGTCTGCAGAATCTTTACGACAGCATCAAAAACGAGCCGTTCAAAATCCCAGAGGATGACGGGAACGACCTGACGCACACATTCTTTAACCCTGACAGAGAGGGCTGGCTGCTCAAGCTCGGTATGTAGAGAAGAAGCCTGTCTTATGTTGATTTAGGATAAGGCATTTGTGTTTTTCCTGTCAAAGTGTTTGTTTGTGTGTGACATGTTTTCAATGAACACGGAGGGCAACATATTCTTGTCAACAACAGCTCATCTCATTTTACAATAGTATGCATTGACCACAAATGTTTTCAGAAAATCACAAAAATTATTATGATCGCAATATCAGCAAATCCATACTGCAAACATGTAAATACTCTTCCCCATTACAGACTTAGATGAAAATGTGTTGAATGTGATGAAATAAATATATTTAAAAATCTAAATCTTATATATTTATTATATATTTGAATTTGGGTGAAATTTATGAAAAATATTGCCACAGTGATATTACAACATTATGGAAATATGGTATTTATTTATATATATTTATATATTTGTGACTAGAGTAAGTAGGCCACAATTAACCAATTAAACCAATTGAAAACCAGTGCTATAAACCGCTGACTAGCCCAAAGACAAACTGTATAAACAAACATGTCTTAATTGGTTGATCTAATTATAGTCAGTGCTGATTTCCCTCTCTCAAAACACTTCATATTGGTTAATTAGCAACATGTTACCATAGACATTTTGGAAATCTTCTGTCTCCCCAGATGTGTGATAATCATCAGTGCGGCTAAATCAAATTCTGCACGTGTGTCGAGCGGTGTCTATTTTTGACCCAGAAATTGGCAGCTCTCTAGAATTTACGAATTGAGGTTGCTATGGCGACCTGTGACGCAACAACGTGCTCCTTCCTCTCACCGGCCTTCATTTGTGTAGCCCTCTTTGGTTTATTGTGAATGGTGCGTGTCGTAGTGATTTGGTGCTTGTTTGTGTGTGTCTCAATTCTCAATCCTTGTCTGTTTTTTTGTTTTTTTGTGTCTAACCTCTCATACTGTCACCCTTTGTTCTGTTCTGTGATGGCTGTTCCTACTTTTTACTGTCTTTATTAGGAGGTAGGTAACAGCGCCTTCATACTGGCTTTGGCTGACATTATGCCTGACCATCACCCTTCCTCATTTAATTAGCTAGCTAGTGGGCTTAGGGTGATGGGTTAACTAGGGAACAAAGCTAGCAGGTTAGGGTTTGCTCTCATCCTGCATGGTGGCTGACTGCATTGCTTTAGGAGGTATTGAGCAGAATGTGCGTTGTACAGGTACAGGATCATTTAACCAGGAGGATTAGTGAAACAAAATGAAATGCAGGATTATGTACAATTTAAGGATACATCTCTCCATTGGGCCGAAACACTGGTGGTGGTCAAGAAGTGAAAGACGATGAGCTCCAAAGAGTGAGATGGTGAGGTGGTGATGGTGGAGAGTGAGGTGGGAATTACTAATGATGCTGAACAGGGCTACAGGTACAATAGAGTAGAGTGACAGTAGATGATCGGAATTGATAACTTAAACAATGTTATTGAGGCTTATTTTGACCCAAACATTACATAAAATGCTGTAATCTCTCAAGAAATCTCTGTGTATGCATTTAATATAATCTATAAAAGTATTGGAACCAATGTCAAAGTAACCGTTAATGCAACACAAAGAGGAGCTTGGGGTATAAAAAAAAACTGTACATTCTATTTCACCAATTCAGCAGAAAAGCGAGCTATCTAAAAATATGTTTGGTAGCTTCCCTTTTAGCAGAAAGCAGCAGTGGTGTCTGTCTCTTTTAAACAGGGCTTTACTGTTCAACATTAATGGACTTGACTAACTCATTAATGGAAATTAAAGTGTAGTATCCTGGTATTGTAACATTATTTTTCTCTGTACTTCTAGGCTTAGTAGGTAAAAAGTTACTGTCACATTTCGCAAGTGACCTCGTAGATTTGCAGTGACTTCACCTCATGTTGTGCACAATCAAAAGAGCACAACATGTGGTGACCCTCCAGCTTCCCTCAACGCCCCGCTTCACACCGCTTTGTGCGAATGTGTGGCCGCTCCACCTACCTGCAATCCTGCCTCCCACTGTGTGGCCGCTCATGTGAAATGAAGGGGACCATATCTTCTTTTCATTAGTCTTTCTCTTGCCTCCCACCAATGCTTTTCTGTATTCCTTTCGTGCACTTGCCCCTATATCCCACTACTTGCCAGATCATGTGAGACCTGAATTAGGGGTGAGCGATATATGCCCATATTGTGTTCATATTAATAAAAAATGTATTATGGTGTACATTGGATTGGACGCACCTTGAATTTGACTCTGGCAACAGTAGTCTTCTTTGTAAGACATAAAATGAAAATCATGATCAAATCTTGCAATCTTGGCTTTAACCATATCGCCCACCCCTAGACTAAAATGTCCCCCATAACTAGAACCCACATTACTTCTAGCTCCTTCTAAGGCGCATCTACTAACAGAGTTTTGTATTCATTAGTACGGAGCTCTCCGCTGGCCTGTCAGGTAATCAATACAAGGCCGTGAAAGTCATTACACAGCACTGCTAACCGGAGCTCAGGATGCTGCTTGGACTGCAGCATTCATTTATTGCAACATTACTTGAACTTGTGCACAGTTATGTCTTTATGCACAGTCAGTTCATTCTTTGGTGAAAATTCATACTGTCTTCTTAAGTTTAACTGTTTTCACTGTCTCACAAAAAGAACCTTGAAAACAGTCAGTTCATTGGTTTAGACTTTTCTTCACTTTTACACTCATTGGCCAGTTTATTAGGAAGCTCTTTTTTACCATTATTCTTTCACAATAGACACTTTCACATGCTGGGTGAGATGGTAGTCAGCACCTTTATTGATCTGTAAGTGATATGTATAAATATAGAATTGCCAATAAGTTGATGAATAAGCAGTTTATAGATGACATATTTCAGACATATGTTTTACAAATGGGAATAGATTATATGGTAGAGTTACAGTAGCCTTCCAATCACATTTTACAGGGTTGTACACCATTGCCAGATCCCATCTCCAGCCACAACGGATCAGTAGGAATGAATAGAGTATTTACCCCTAAACTATGCCCAGTTCGAGTCCAGATTTGCTAAAACCTGAAGCACAAAAAAACACTTGACCCAGACAACATTAGCATTTCTAATAAATAATGAATATGACAGACTTACCTTTAGTGCTTGGTATGGCACAAAAATCTGGGTCAGGTAAACATTACATATTGATTACATCAGTAACGGTCACTGTCTGTCTGTGCTCTGTCAGCAGCATTTTCACACGGACACTGACATCATTGTGTTTATGTGACTACTGACTGGCTGCTCTTTTTAAGCACTTACAGTTTAATTAACAAAATCCACTAATCCAAATAATCTACTCTTATCAGTTGATGAAGCTAGATGCACATATTGTATGAGATAAGAAGATTGAATTCTAGATTTAACTATGGATACAGTTAGCGATGGGCAATATGGTAAAAATGTAATATCACAATTTACTTTTTATCAAGTTGACTTAAGATGTATGTCTTACACAGAAACACTTTTTAACTACAAATTCAGTGTGCAGGCAATCCAATGCAATCATAATATTTAATACAATTTATTTGACTTTTTGGAACACTGACATTGCTACAGTTAAAATGTGTGAAGAGTAGAGGATAAATGAATGCGCTGCAGCAACTCATATATTACGATATACAATCCTTTATCGCCATATCGCACACCCCTAGGTACAGTTAATCAAATGAATATGTTTATTTCAAATCAATGACAACATTTAGAAAGACTTTTTATGAACCATTTCTATTCTGATAACATGAGACGGCCTTTAGTCGCCCTCCCCCATTGGACAGGCCAGCGGAGTGCGTCCTGCTTTACTTGGCCACACTGTTAGAAGTTTACCGACCCCTCCTCCCTCCTTACCCCTGCCCCAGACTAGGACAAGGGTCTCTGGGGACCATAAGGGGTGGCCCTGCAGCCTCTGATTGAGCTGATGATCATGTCCAGATGTGGCACGCTGCAAAAAAGGAACATCTAGATTAGTTTTAATGACTTCAGAATATTCATCTTGATTTGAGTGGTTTTCACTCATTTATTTAGATTTATTTTTCCTAGTTCTAGCAATATTATCTGCCAGGGGGAAAAAGAAAATTGCACTTGGAAATGGAAAAAAAAAGTAATCACATCTGTCAGAGGTACATCTATTGAGTCAGATAATCTAGGCCTCATAAGTAAATAAATCTAAACTAGTCAAAACGACTCAAATCAAGATTAAAAAGCTCAATTGAAATATTTATAACAATCTAGATATTCCATTTTTGACAGTGGTGGTGGGACAAAGGGCTCTCCCAAAGGTCCAAACCCACAACTTGAAACCCCTTTTATGAAACTAAGCTCTGCGTTTTGTGTTTTTTGTGTGCACAGGCGGCCGGGTCAAGACGTGGAAGAGGAGGTGGTTCATTCTCACAGACAACTGCCTTTACTACTTCGAATATACAACCGTAAGTATGCACATTTTTGATCAGTATATGTTGCTTTATAGGTTAGAATGTTGGTTAAAATAACTCAGAAATTACCATTTGGAGCGCCTTGGTGGCTTACCACATTAGCCTTGTATACCAGCCCTGCCATTTTTTCCAAAGTGGGGTCTGGTCCCTTTCTCATAGCGAATCATTTGTTGGCGATTCTGCGAACGGACCAATCATAAGCCGTTTATGAGCCGCGTGTGTTTTGTTGTCCTATACAAACTTTGCTGACTTGACTTCTTAGTGATCAAGAAGCTGTGTGCCTGCATGTGTGGCTTTTTAGCATCATGTCTGGTCTTTCTGATTGGTTTATGTACATCAATAAGTTCCGCCCTTGAAATTGAATGGCTGACTAACATCTTTATATAAAATAGGAAAACAGTTAGGCACGGCTAGCCAGGCTATTACTACATGATTTTTTAGTTTGTCTAAAAAAGGCTTAAATAAATGCATCAAATACTGTAGCTTTTATATAAATGCAATTCTTAATAATGATGAGTAATGGGTGAGAAATAAATTATTACTTAATCAAGAAGATTTGATAGCATTGTAAGATAAGACACTATCTCCAGTCTCAATGGGCTGATAAAGAAACGATTGATGAGTTTTATTGATGTCCATATTACTATATTACATCCATAAGACCCAGTGTTTGCACCTGACTACAGTCGGTCCCATTCTTGTGTGTTTGTGTGGATTAGGAAACACAGTAGAGTGTAAATGGCTTCCAGAGATGTTTTGCCTGCAGCACCACTCTTTAACAGATGCAGCCCCTTTGACCTAAATGAACCTCACTCCAGCAATTAACATGCGGACGTCATGTGACACATCTGTAAAGTCCACGGCACACATCTGGCGCCGCTAAGCTATATAAGCCAAGTGCCTCGCCTGAAACGACACGAGTCAACCCGCTATCCCAAAATCCCAAAGCAACCCCCCGCGGTCCCCGGAGCCGCGCCATAGTGCCGAGGCCGGTGTCCCCGGGCGAGGGGGGGGGGGG
>JAVQKC010161043.1:0-11954 GCA_036025475.1 Philypnodon macrostomus
TATCTCTCTCACAGTGGACATGCACCTACGATGAAAATTTCAGACCCCTTCATGACTTCTAAGTGGGAGAAATAGCAAAATAGCAAGGTGTTCAAATACTTGTTTTCTTCACTGTAGGCTATGTGGGTGCGGTGTCTTGCCCAAAGAAGTGGGATTTGAACCGCCAAACTTTTGACCGTGTTACTATTGAGCCACTGCCAGGTCGGAATGATTATATAGTTCCTGTAAAACACTATATAAGTACAATTATTGTTAGTTTTATACATATCACATCCTAATTTGCCTAATTGACAAGATTCACCCACGAGATTAAACAGCATTACACCATCTCATAGCCTGCAACATTCCTAATCCCATTTTCTGTCGTCCCTAAAGCAGCTCTGGTGTGTTTAAAATGGACTTGTCTAGCCCTGACAGATTATTCCTTCCTCCTTTTGTATGTAACCAAATAAGCTTCTCTTACTTTATTAACTGGGTACGGCCTGACTTCAGATAAGCCTGTCGTTTTTAAGCCACTTGTGCTGCTGGTGATGAGACGTGACTTTGGGATTTCGCGATGCCGGCTTTAGGTTAGCCCGTGTTATTGTTTGAGGCTTGGCCCGAGGCTGTGGAGGGAACCTAATGGAAAACTATTGTCTGCCGTGGAGGACGTACAACAGGGAGACTATTTGGATTTACGCAAATGGCACAATGAGGATCTGTATATGTGGAGGAGATGCTATTTTGGAAGTGTAATATCCACTCGTGTCTATTCTGGTTAGGAGATACATCTGGAGGAGTGGGATTGTGTGAGGGGTTTTCCAGCGTCATGGTTCAGTGTTGTTGAGGAAAAAAAATGGTTGTTTTAGGTGAGCTGCTTTATTTTCTTCAGCAATGATAGGGCTATATATATATAAGCAATAGGGCTGCATGATTTAGCAAAAAATAATTGTGTTTTTTCTTTTTTTATATAACAAGATGCAGTTCACAGCACATTTTAAACCTTCAAACCTGTGTGGAAGCATTAACACTTGAAAATGAACTAGGCCTTCACTGTTTGTATTCGACAGCAAGGTGTATATCGGCGAAACATCCCCATACGTCTGCCCCAAATGCTATGTTACCAATGGATCAGACATCGTTTGTGTGATTTCTAATGGTTTGTGTGGTAGTGTGTCCAGAGTCCCATAGGGGTCATAAACATCTTTATTTGACCTCTGTAATTTGCCTATGTACATTAACTATACACTAGCCTGGATCACTGTGCCAAAATTCTTGAGATTTTGTTTATGTTCAGCAATTAAAGTGATCCAGGGCAATAATGTGCTAATTAATCAATTATTCATCATCAATGAAGTACCAAAATCAATATAGTTTCACGATATGTAACTGTCTCCAAAAATGCAAAAAGATCCGGCAAAAACGTCTTGAGTTATTGCGTTCACAGCTTTAGGCCATTAATTAATTAATTACTTAATTAATATTCATCATAGAAGTACCAAAATAAATCCAGTTCGCCGTCTTTATGATGTGTACCTGTGTCACACTTATGTAACATTGGGAATGTCAATGGCAGTAATTGAAGTGCAAACCTTTTGACCAGCGGTGAGAACCACTGCTGCCCAGTACTGCCACTTTCTGCCATTTTCTAGTTTTACTACTTGCATTTCACCATTTTCCTTGAGTTTGACATGTGTAGGTCTAAAGCATCAAAGTGAAATTTCTTTGAGCTGATTTTTTTTTATATAGGTAACAGAGCTTGAATGTCAGAGCAACCAAACTCCTGTGATCAAGTCCCAGAAGACTGAACTCAACCAAACCATAGAGGAACTAGAGACAGCGCTACGGGACAAAGAAGAGGTGCGCCATAGAAATACATGTGAAAAGGAGTACCTTAAAATAACCTTGCATATTACTATGCTTTCATGTTATACACTTTTCTTCCTCAGGAAATGGAGAAACTTAAAGAGGAACTGGAAAACATGAATGATCTTATGGAGCAGAAAGACACCCTCGCTCAGAAACTGGAGGTAATGAATGTACTGTTGTTAACATGCTATAATACTGTGTGTCAATATATTAGACAGGTTATATTAGTATAGTTAGTCTGTGTGTTAGCCCTGCGCCTACTGACCATTATCTATTCTAGGGTGTACCATGTCTAAAATCTAGTTACTACAGTCACACATGAGTCGTGATTCCTAACAGGGATAAGCAGAGGATGAATGAATACTGACAATCGTTCTGACAATTAACTGAAAAATCTTTGCATTATATAGGAAACAGAGCTCCGCAGTCGAGTGTTAGAGGAGCAGCTGGCTGGAGCTGAGCAGCGACTGGAGGAAAACCAGGAAGAGCAGGAGAACTTCAGGAAGAGTCTGCGGACACTGTTGGAGCTTCTGGATGGGAAGATCTTTGAGCTGACAGAGCTGAGAGACACACTGGCACGGCTCATAGAAGAGGCCAGCTAGAGACAACGCTGCCTAACAATATACAGACAGATTATACAGCCATATGATCATTTCCATGCCGTACATCCTTATAACTTCCACAACGCCCCAGACACTAACTACACTGCCCCCATATACTAGTGGACAGCTGATTTATCACGTTTTCTTTTTAACCACTAAATGAACATACAGCGCTGTGCAAATGTTTTTAGGCAAAAGATGATGTTTGAAGGGTTGACATTTTTCATTTTTTCTGTAAATCTGAGTCACCATCTGGATTCCCATGGTGCCCTGATTTCTGTGACTGTCTGGGATTGTCATGAAGAGACAGAAAGATGTGAGCGGCCTACAACTACTGGTAAAATTGTGGGAAGAACCTTCAAAAATATATGGTGAAAGTGTGGTCACATGATTTCGATAGTTCTTCAGAATTCTCATTTTGTATTTCATAAACTGTCAAATGAAAGGTACTGACTGACACCATGTCTCCAAACCTGCCTAAAACATTCGCACAGTACTGTGTAGGTCACCTTGTACCTGTAGAAATCAGGCCTACCTCACCCTGCACTCTCATTGGCCAGTGTGGGTGTAACCTGAATTTCTAATTGATCATGAATGTCATACAATTATTTCCCACACACACACACACACAAACACACACACACACACGCACACGCACACACACACACACACACACACACATCATTTTATAATCCCATTAAATTTGAGAACTGTGCCTCTGTGCCATCTGCTGTTTGATCGGGAGCAGCACCACCACAGCTTGCAGCATCAAAAAGTCACAAACCCCACATTTTCTTCCCAGCGAGGGGGTATTCTGACAGTCAAATGGATTGAATTGACGTTAAGACTCTGCTAAGAACTGTGCCAAAGCTGCCAATTCCTCCCAAATATTGTCCTCCTTCCTACAACAAGCAGATTCCTAGATCCAAAGTGACTTACTGTACAGAAGTGTGAGCCAGGACTGCCCCACTGAATGTCAATGGAATAAAACTAATTTGAGCAGCCAGGACACACAGGGTTGCTGGGACATTATTGTATATCTATAGCCTACATAATGGTGATTTAACTTATTGAGGCATTGTCCACACCACACACATACAGTATACATCTCAAAAAGGCATGTCTTACATTTTGACTTTATCCAGACGGCTTCCTCCCACCATCACAGATACATCTTTGAGCTGTCTTCCTGCCAAAACTCAGTGCGGTGTGTGTTTTCTCAAAACAAAACAAAAAACAACCAAGGCCTTTGAAATATAAAGTGTGCCTTTGACGCACATGTAAGTAAGTAAGTGGACTTGTTTGTACATACTAATATTGCGTGGCTGTGTGTATGTTTTGTGCTGTTTAAAGAAAGAGATGGGAGATTCAAGATGGCGGCCTGTATTCACACACACACACACACACACCCTCGATACACTGAGCAATATCAGACACGCTCTATCTAAGACACCTCTATCTATCCAACACTATCAGGTTAATCTACTCAGCGGACTCATGTACAGTTAATAGGTTCACTGCAACTTTGAATTTTCCCCCTTGTCCAATTGAAAGTGTACTACTGTTGACCGTGAAACCTGTGTGGCAGCCCCCGGTCTGGTCAAAGTAGTGCATCGTGAAGGGCTCATGTCAGAGTGTCATCTTCTACACATTTGGTGAAACTGGCAGATTTCAGTGAACATACAACTGTACTTTATGACTTAATTATTTCTATTTGTTTCTTTTTTACGCTGACTATAATAATGATGTACTCATCTGTATTGGACACTTTTTAACTTATGTTGTAAAATGAATGGATGAATTGCTATAATGCAGGAATATGGCAGCAGTGGCATTTGTGTACACTCATAGGGACACCTAGGCTATATAAGTAACACTCTTTATACAATTTCACAGTGTAAACATTGGACTCATTAGGTGAAAAAAGCCAGAGTGTGCTTTTATCATTCATTGTTGAATCAGTGGTTCTCAGACTGTGGTAGAGGTACCTTTGGTGGTACATTGGCTCTTTCAAAAAATATTTCTTTGCTGAAGGTCTGTTCTTGACTTAGTTAAATTTACGGGCCAGACTATAGTCCTGATCTGGTGGAGGGGTGTGATACTGCAGCCGATTTAACTTGAGTCTCGAATTAGACTTGATTTAGACTTGACATAGTCTTGATATACCCCTAATGTAAATTTCTTTGATGTATTCATCCACATTATTACTTTGTTTTAGTGTATGCCAGTTATTAATTTAAAAAGCCAGATGTTTGAGAACCACTGGTCATAAAGAATTACCCCCTTTGCACTCATACTGTATGTAGGCGACTGTAACATGACGTAATATAATGGCACATTCTCTATTCTATTCTCTATTTTCTGCAGGATATGTAAAGGTTGATGAACTGAAACGTGAGCCACACAATGTAATGTCACTAAACCTATGTCTTCTGGTTAAACTTTGACGACTGAATGGCTAAATGGGATAATATATTATAAATGCTCTTGTTTATGAATGCCTTTGTACAGTAGTGAATAAGCTTTTCATTCAGTTTTGTAAACCGATGGTAATTTCATGTAGGTATTATTAATATTATTCTTATTGTATTTAGAGGTATGAAAAGACTGCAATATTTTTGACTATTTAAAGTAATTTTGAACTCATAATGTACTTAAAAGAGGTACCTCAGGCTAACGATGTTGTTGATTGATGGTGATGGGATGATGTGCGTGTTTTTGCAAAGGACATAAATGCTGTTGGTGCTTCAGCCAAAACTTTCAATTCTTTGTTGAGATAAACAAAGACAAAAGCCTATGGGGGCTGTGTACGCTCTTCTGTGAACTATATGAAATGCTATGTTTTATATTCAATACAGACCACAGAATTTAGTGTCAAGTTTGTTGGTCATTTCTTTCTCCTTTTTATTGTCTGCTTCACAATCAAATGGAGAGCACAGATTGTACCTAAAAGTGACATTTGAATCAGTGACAGGAAGAGAAGTGTATTTACGGGCTACAGAAATGCAGAAATCAGTCATTGATACAATCTTTTATAATACAGTACTCAGAATGAATGGCTCTTTTAGGCAAGTACAGTTTGGCTTTGGACAAACATAATACAAGAAAAGTGTATTTAAAGACAAAAAGGTAGTCACTTTTAAGATGTTTTTTCAGTGGGTAAACCTGACTTAGCGTTTGTCAAGCAGTTAATATCACAGCACAGATTTTTTTTAAAATGAGTGATTTCTGGCGTTGGCCGTAGTCCTGCGAGGTTTTCTACAACTTAATGAGACTTCATAAAATCATTTTTTAATGAGGGGGTTACAACATACAATAAAAGTGCCTTATAGTGTATATGCATTGCAAAAATATCTCTTAAACACTGTTACTTTTCATCGAGCACCCCCAACCTACGCCAACAACGTTAACCAGTACTGTGCAAATGTATGGAGGATTGAAAGAGACAAAATGAAAAAAAAATCAATTAACATTAAATTAATTAATAATTACTTCAAATGTGTCATTAATGAATTCACTGTTTTAATTAAAATGATTTAATTATGTCACTTTCAATCCTCCATACAAATGTTTTAGGCACACCTGAATATGATATATGGTAAATAGCTTTCAAAAATATACAATTTTAAATTATTTTTAGATTCAGTCCTTCAGAAGGTCCACTTGTATACATGGATGGATGGGTATGTACCATTTGCATTTGCATTGAAAGTTAATCATTTTGAAAACATTGCTATATTACATCATTTCTTAGATTTGCCTGAAAGATTTGCACACTTTACTTCATATTTTGGTGTGTTTAGGTCCATTTTTAGGCCCAATTTTAGTGCCGTTAAAGTTAATCTACCGATACAACTATCAAAATCATTCAAACTAAACTTTGGGAATAGGCTGTATTTCACTCTGCTGCATAATCGTTGTGCACATGTTGGTTTGTGAGTCCATGTGTGAATTTCTCACTTGACTCTGAGTAACACACTTCCCACTGTGTGCATCTGCCCACTGCGTACCGACAGAGAGGCAGTCATGTAACTCACGAAGGCAAAGAGAAAGTGAATAAGAAACAGCAAAAGAAACCACATCCATCAGTGCTGCCTGCTCCACACCCCACACAAACTCCCTGAAGCAATGAGAGAATAACCTCCTACATACGATTCATCATTCAAACAGGCGTAACCATCTCCACAACAGTGCTGCCATGACTATCCCACGTACAACTGAAGTCAAGGATTCACCAACAGTATGCAATGTTTGCCACATATTTAGTTTATGGGGGTTGACGGACTAATGGCAGTCCAGATAAACCTTTTAAATTAGCCAGATTTGGGGATCTCAAATATATACATTTCTGGCTGCCGTTGTCTTCTGAATTGATGGGAAACACTGAGTCCCCGATCCCACAGTGGAGTGCAGAGACGATAGGACAATGGGACGTGGGATTTAGTCAGTTTTGCCTTGTAGTTTTTCATAAAAGGCAAATAAAGCTTTAATTCCAATAATAATAATAATAATAATAATAATGGATTTTTATTCAAATATCTTGAATCATATTGTTACATTTACATTGTTTTTGCCTACTGCATGATTTTTATATTGCAGACCTACTCTCACTTTTATAAACCGCCTTTAGCTAGAGTTGTTTGCAGTGGTATCAAGTGCTTAACCCATTGTGACGATCTATATCTCCCACTGCCTCGGCCATATGCTACGGTTGAACAGACGGGTCAATAAATATTCTCTCCCACAGACAGGATGTGAGAGCAGGGGGAGGTGAGGGCCAGCAGAGGACAGAGAGGGGGAAGGGCACCAGCATTAATCAGGTTTAAATGAGATTTACAGTCTCCACAATGTCCTTATAGAACATTACAGTCTGTCAGGCATCAACATAAGCACATATGTCAGGGCCGAACCAGCTGTGAGTCAAGACTAGGTTAGTAATCATTCAGAGCCGGAGGAGAGTTTAAAATGTTATTTAAGGTGAACTGTGGTAGTGACTGAGTTCATCAGTCAACTGTTTCATTTTTTATCTGTGCCTAGTTCTTGCTGTGGTTTAGGTCTTTTGGTAGATTATATGGTGCATATACGGAGCTTATACTGCCCAGCTTGGCATTGCAGGGTCAAATCCGGACTCTGACAATTTTCCAATTCTCACTCTGCTCTTCTCCCTGATTCCCTTCTGCTTTATTGTGCTATCACACATTCAAAAAAGAAGTGCCTATTTCTCCAATCAGCAGCGCCCAACCATATGCTTAGTCACCAAAAGTTAGGGATAATTGATTTTGGGGTGAACTCGCAAAATGCTCCTAAAATGCACATGAACATTTTATTTACCTGCTTTTAGATAAATACCTTACTATCAAGATATGCTTAACATCACTATGGCATTAACAGAACAGATTTCACACTAAAGTCAAATAGCCCTATCTTTTTGTCACTGGTATATTTCTATGATATTTTCACAGCAGAGTTGCTTGGTAGGGGTGAATGTGTAAAATAAAAGGCTGGTCATTTGTTAAATCAATGATATTATGGTGATAGAAAGTCACTTGCATTCTTGCGTTGTATGTGCTTAAGTGACATAGCTTTGTGTGTGTGTGTGTGTGTGCATTTTCACTTCAGCTACAGTGCATTTTACTACAGTGTGTGATGATTGTGAATCATGATCCTAGCTTTCCCATTCAGCTCCAACAGGTCCTTCCTCCTCTGAGTCCGACTCCGGTGAGGCCTCTTTGATGCGTCTCAGTGCATCGTGGATACTTTGTGTTAAAGGATCAGTCGGACCAGCGAAATCCCCATCTTTCCTCTCGTTTCGCGGGACACGCCTCAGTTTGACCCCTTTGCGTATCTGGGCTAAGATGCTGTTTGGATCATCATCATCAGACTTTGCTGCATGCAAGGATAGCTGGTCAACTTTCTTTAAGTGAAAGCTGCCTCTTTTCAACGAGGCAAGTACTTCATCCATAGGTGAGCTGACTGCAAACACAAACAGAGAAAAATTGTTAACAGTTATATGTTAGGCAAACAGCTAATAGATTAGTCTATACACAAATCGTGTTACGGGTTCCACTCAGGCTCTACCTACTTGTACCAAGAAGTTCATTTCAGTTCAAGTCTTGATTTAGTTTAATTTAAATCTAGTTTAGTACCAGTTTACCCCTGATTTAGTCCTAGTTTATACCTAATTTGGTTTAGTCCTAGTTTAGCCCTTGTTCAGTTACGTCATAGTTTAGTTCTGGTTTAGTCCTTGTTCAGACTTGATCCTGGTCTTGATTAATTACTTTGAAAGTCAAATATTTTCTGAGGTGGAATCACTGGTCTATACATATACCAGTAGACAACAAATATACAAACTACCTCTTTACATACACTGTAGGTTTGAATATATTTCGAGTACCTCTTCTGCTGTGACTGTCCAATTCAGGCGTCTTCCTAAGCTTGTTGCGCGCGCTGACTAACTGACTGCTGTCAAAGAAGCGTGGTATAAACGGTCCAATGGGGGACAGAGACAAATCCACTGCATCAGTCTTCTCCTGGAACGTCTTCCCCTTTGGTCCAGGGCTACCGGACGGAGACGTGTTCTCTTTGGGCGGGAGCGGTGGAGGAGGTGGCGGAGGTGGCGGAGGTGAGATGGGTGAAGCCAGGAGCGAGGAGAGGGAGCAAGGTGAGCAGGAGGAGTCCACGGGGCTGGGGACAGGGACTAAAGGCAGGCATGAGGTGAAGGATGAGACTGGCTGAGTGGTTAACGTGGGGCTGGGGTCTGTCTGTACACTGGTGCTCTGATACAGCGGCGCACAATCTGAATCTTCCTCTTTCTCCTCAATCCTGGTTCTGTCTCTTCTTCTGCTGCTACCGTGGGGGACGCGCAGCCGGGTGGACTTAAGTATCACCTGGCCTGGATACCTCTAAAAGAGAAGAATTTGAAATATAAGTAAAATATTTCAACAATAACACAAAAAATGTGGAGGTAAAAATGGACAAACCTGTTTAAAAGTCCGTAATCTGTCCAGAGTTTTTTGCCTTTCAAGACTCACTCTGCTTTTCTTCTTCTCATCCTCTTCAATGTCTTTGTTTTTCATCTAAATCATGTTATAAAAAAATAACAATTAAAAAGTTATGGTTATGCCTGTTGCACAACATAACCTCCATGTGTTACCTGGAATATGAGCTCCTTGTGGATGCTTTGACGATTTTGTTTCTCACTGTGGTTGGACATACAAATCTCCTGCAACATGAAATACAAAAATTACCTAAATGATAACTGTTGTGCAATTCATTCTTCTTCTAGTCTTTTGGTACATGTACCCATTTGTTCCTTATGTAGGAGCGTTTTGCACTGATGCGCCCTCTTCTGGCCTCCAGCTGTCGAGCACTTCCTTGTAATATCCTTAGTGCCTCTCTTTCCTCAGTGTCAATGTCTGTGATATCAGCTGCACTCTCAAAGGTGTCATAGTAGACGACCTCATCCTGATGATCTGAAACATACAGCAGTTTATTTAGATGATTTTACAATTATTTCTCACACTCCTGGCCCTCACCATCGCCATTGACACCATCAACCACCTCCACCTCTCACGCCTTCACGAGATTTCAATATCTCCGATACCGCCCTCTCCTGGTTCAGATCATACCTTGCAGGCAGACCACAGTCCATCCACATCAACCACTGCAAAACTCCCTCCGTTCCCCTCACCCAAGGTGTCCCCCAAGGTTCAGTTCTTGGTCCCCTTCTGTTTATTCTTTATATCCTTCCACTTGGGTCACATCATCCACCACCATGGTTTCCAGTTCCACTGTTTCACTAATGATATCCAGCTCTATCTGTTCACCATTACTCCTCTCATTCACTCCACCTTCTCGGGATGCATTTCAGATATCAAATCATGGTGACAGTCAAAGTTTCTTCAGCTCAACTTCGACAAAAATTGGTCCCAAAACACAGAAAAAATGCAATAACTTCACTCTCTCCACAGACGGCTACACAGTTCCTACATCTCCCCCACCTCCGCAATCTCGGCATCATCTTCGACCAGACTCTCAACACCACATCACCAAAACACCCTTCTTTCACCTCCAAGTGTGTATTGGTTCATTCCTCTGCTTTTCCTCTATGGTTCACCCTCCAAACTCCTCAATAGACCAATACATACAGAACTCTGCTGCCCAACTCCTCACCCACACCCCCTCCTGTGAACACATCACCCATGTCCTCAAAAACCTCCACTAGCTCCCCATCCCTTGACGTATACAGTTCAAACTTCCTTGTATTTACTGGTAATTTTCACTGCTCATTGAACCTAACTATTAAAAGTCCTTCTAGGTAGAGGTGTTGTGAATTAGCCAAGGCTATGAACACATCAGATTATTGTGATATAATGATCTGTGTTTATTGCACCTATTAAATAAACAAATTAATTAATTAATTTCACAATAAAAAACAACAATTGGTAACAATAATAATCATGACCTTGTTTGTTGCCAGTTTACCTGCCATCTGTCTCCTGATGCTCTCCAGCTGAGCCGTGAGCAGCAGTTCTTCACACTGGAGAATCTCAGCCTGGATGTCATACAACTGAAGCTGCAGTTCATAATACTGTGTCTCCATGTGGTCTAACAGGACCATAGCATCCTCACTGCTACAGAGACTTTGCATCTGAGAAGATACAACCAAAGGTTAATGTATATATTGCTCTCAGATACAATAATATTTTGCTGTTTGGTTGCCCACCTCTTCTTTCAGTGCATGTTTTCTCTGCTCTAAGGAGATCTCCTTGGCTCTCTGGAGCTGTAGAGTTTCTTTAGCGACAGAATAACGCAGACGCTCCATCCGCTCCACTGCTGCTGTCCACGAGGATTTACCAAACTTACGCTGATCTACCTTCATTCGCTCATAAACTCCTACAGAAATACAAATAAATGTAACATATCATTATCTGGGTGAAACTGAGTTTAAGCAATATTATAGAATCACATCTGTAATGTTTTTTTACAATATTTTATACACAGGTACATATCATAAAGACGCCAAACTAGATTGATTTAGGTACTTCTACGATGAATAATAATGCATCAGTTAACTAATTCATGGCCTAAAGCTGTGAACACAATAACTCAAGTAGTTTTTGCCAGATCTTTTTCTAATTTTCTAGACAGGTACATATCATGAAGACGCAGAACTGGATTGATTTAGGTACTTCTACGATGAATGACTATAATTAATGCCATGGCGAACTTTTTGAGCCAATAGTCCTGATGAATATAAACAAAATTTTGACACAGTGATCGGGGCTGATGTATATTTGATGTTCATATGCAAACTAGGCCCACGCTGTAATCCCTGACAGCAAGGTGTACATCGGCAAAACGTCCCTACATGTTATGTCACCAGACACAGACACCTTAATCAGACATTGTGTGATTTCTAAGGGTTTTAATATTGCTAACGAGCATTAAGAGGCCCTGCCCCCAAACCATGACAAACATGGGAAGGGTCTATTTGACTTTTTT
>JAVQKC010161055.1:0-10253 GCA_036025475.1 Philypnodon macrostomus
TTTAGATGAAACTTGATATATTATAATAATAATAATAATAATAATAATAATAATAATAATAATAATAATAATAATAATAAGAATAATAATAATAATAATAATAATAATAACTCTGTGACCTTACAACACAAGTAATCATCTGACTTTTAAATTTTAAAGGATGAGGTAGTTGTACAGGTCACACCAGCAACAATGGACAATTCCTTCCAAAGTCATGAAGAAAAATGTAATCCACATTGCCCACTCTGATCAACTCACTGCCTCACCTTTCTGGATAGATGTCTTTTTATCTCCCTCTTTTCCTCCTGCTCCTCCAAACCGTTTCGAGCTGGAGAAACAAAAATGTGTTTTTTTCCCATGTTTTGTTATTTTTAGTTTAATCTTACGGTGTGCAATGTAGCGTACGTTTGAGGATGTTTCTCTGCTCAAGCTCTTCCGCTGTTGGCCGTTGACTCAACCGCCTGAGGAAAGAAGCAAATCTATTTCAGGAAATCTGTTTTTACATTAAGAACTGTAAATCAACAGAGACAGAAAATGCATATTACTTAAAGAAAAACTATACAGAAGTGATACAATTTTATATAAAAAAAATGGAACTAAATGAAAACTAAACATGTTAATTTCACTTCACTAGTTTCACTGTCTAAAAATGATGTATATGTACATCTACACGACCTCTGCAGGACCGATCTGCAGTATGCAGGGACTTTGCACTAGTGTATCAAACACACTAGTGCATCCTCTGCTGTCTGATGACTACCTCCTGGCTCCAATTTCATAAATAAACAGCTCCCTTTAGTGGCCTGCTCAAGCTATGACAGCTCCCACTAGATACATTATCTAGATACTATTTCCTTTTATGTGCTGTATGTATTTTGCTGTACAATGATGATTATGTCCACTTCTTTTGTTCCTAAGAGCTGTAAGTCCTTAAAGCGAACCTGGTGAGTTTGGTGGCTGTTTGCTGCCGGAACTCCAGTCTCTCCTGGTCTGACTGCAAGGGCAGGATGTTCTTCTCCTCCAGCTCCCTCTTTGATGGACGGTTGCTCAGTTTAATGGCCAGAGAGTCCTTTCGTAACACCTTCAGGGCCAGTGTGCCTGAGTGGACAAGGCAAATTGACATGTCTTAGCTTTATAGATCCAGACTGACAGTGCATTTGGTTCTAGTTCTATAGATTTGTTCATTCCTTAATGTTTTTTTTGGGGGGCTTAATATTTTTGATTATTTTAAATCTAAATGGGGTAATAATTGTGATTTAGATTACCTTCATCACATTGTTTGATTTAGGACATTTTCACTGATATATATCAAATTATAGTGTGTGGGTGTAATATTTTGACATTAGCTGTTATATGCAGTTCTTAATAAGCAGCAACACCTTTTACACTCACTTGTAAGCAGGGTGTCATCATCTTCTTCCTCATCTTCTTCTTCCTCCTCTTCATCGTCATCTTCTTCTTCATCATCATCATCATCCTCCTCTTCCTCGTCCTTGTACATTCCCGGCAGGTCCTCGTAGCCTGCCTGAATGGGAAGGTTCTCCTTGTTATCATCACACTTGATCATCACCGTGGGAACAGCATGCATCATGGAACTGCAGAGAATGAGACAGGCCAACAGTCACAGGTTAGCTCACTATCACATACTAGTTTACATTAAGAAGAAATACAGTACAGGGTCGCCAGTTCGAATCCCACCCAAACACATACTGCAGTTGTGTCCCTGGGCATGACACTTCACCCAACTTGCCCATGTGGTCAGGAGGGACTGTAAGCACAAAATGGCAGCCATGCTTTCACCACTGAGTGTGACTGAGGAGTGAATTAACAATGCATGAAATGTTTTTTTTTTATTATTATTAAATACAAAGCTATACACAAAGAAAACTCTATTGCACCAATTCACACACACCATGGAACTGTACTGTAAATCTAGTGGGCAGAATTCATATTTTTAGTAATAGTTTAAGTAAAAAGCACAGACCCAAAATCCAAAGTGGATATTGTATTACAGAATAAACATGCAGGCTACATAATACACTGCTACTCAAATATAAGGCTATGAAATGCATGGAGGCTGGCATGGGGAAAATTAATCCTTAACAGGCAACCAATCACAGAGACGGAGGAAGAGGTGTGGAGTAGAAGAATGTGTTGCTTGCATTCCTACCAACACTAACAGACCAAACCAGAGGCAATACATCTTCAAAAACAAGAATCTCAGAACAGTTCAATCCAATCCAAAATCCAATTTGTTTGATCAAAAGTTTATCATGGGAGAGAATCATATTTCAGGATAATATCAGTCCTGTAGCTTGTTCCTTCCAGTTTTGTTTTCAGTTTTCAAAGACCTGCCATTCATCTAAAGCAGGGGTGTTCAAACCTCTCAATTGGCCCAAATTGTCTTTGTACTGCCTGTGACTTTACATAATCCAACTAAAAGACAGCATTCAATGTGTAGCAAGAGATCCTTCAACTTTTCTCTGTGGTTATTATATAGAGGGACACTAAGTAAAAAAAATTTGCCAGAAGATATGTGTCCAGAAAACGAAGAGGACTTTTGGTGAAGCAAAATCGATCACCTCAGAGAGTGGTATTCACTTTTGACAATGTGGCCCTCAGTGAAAAAAGTTTGGACACCCCTGCACTAAAGCATGAATAGCATGAATGAAGATGCATTTAGATTGACCACTGGGACTTACCTCTCAAACCTCTGCATGGTCAGGGCTAGAGTCTTATTGAGCTCCTCAATGATGCGACTTGGAGGATGAAGAGCAACAGGCAGTGTCCCGTACTGGAGAGAGTGTCCGCCCCCGGGAGCGTGGCTGGAGGGGGCGGGGCACTTCTGGAAGGTAATCGTGGAGGGCTCCATGCTCCCTGTCGGTACAGAGATCAGGAGCTTCTTTGGAGGTAGAGGCGGAGACAGCTTCATGGACATACACGGCAACTTCACAGGAGTGCCATCTGAAGAAAAAAGACAAAAATGTGTAATCACAAGTATTTACATTTAACCTCGTCTAGACGTGTGTTGTAGTATAATACATGTATTCAAATATTTGCCAAAGAATCTATAATAGTGTGTCACAGAAATTACGAGACCTACAAGACATTAATAACATACTTAAAAACCTTACAGTCAGACTAACTTAATAGTAAATTTCTGTACAACATTAATCAGTCAAATGTACCTGTTATATGATTAGGTAACCTGGTGAAGGGTTTGGGTGGCAGAGCTGGAGGTTGTTTGTGAAGCACTGGAGTTCTGGAAAGTGTGGATTCATTGCTTTCTGCTGCAAACACAGTGGGTTTCTTTGTGGGTGGAGCTTGGGTATGTCTCTGAGCTTGGTCCTGTTGACATGCACCTTCACTGGGTGTCAGAAACTCCAATGAGCCTGAAGAGAAAATATAAATAAAAGAGGCTACAGTGTGTAGAGTATATAGTGAGAATGATGCAACTAGACACTTACCTACAGCAGCAGTAGCTCCTTCCATCAACTCACTGGTGTCAGAGTCAGGCCCCGGAGACTGGCCATTCTCCATCTTGACCTCCTCTTGTAAAACTGGAGATGAGCCTTCTGCACAGAGAGAGTAATAATCACACAGAGGTCCAACAGAGGATATAGAGATGGAGCTGAACTGACCTTGGCTATAAAGCTACCACCTTGACTTGGCTACCATTCAAAAAAGCTACATTAAGAAATGCATTTCATTAATGGAATGGTTTTCAACAATGACTTATAGGTCTAGTCTCTAATGAGCTACATTTGGTCTCGAAAAATTTGTGAATTTGATTAAGTCCCGATTGCCTAAAACGTAGCCAGGTGCACTCTTCATTAGGATATATTCGATGAAAAGAATTCAGTATACAGTTTTCAATCTCAGGAATCACAGTTATACTTAGTTATTGCTAAGAAATAAATAAAGAGCCAACATCTACAAACTGTTGGAAATATTGATGGTGTTTTCTGGGCCTCACCTTTCTCCTGAACCTCCTTGAGCACACCTTTTTTGATGAGCTCCTCTCTGCTTTGGCGAGTGGACATCTTTCTCTCCAATACTGTGGAAAACAAACACCAAAAGACAACTTGTGTTCTGTGTTCTTGATATTTTCTACTGTACAAATGTAATAATGACGTCCAGAAATTAAAAATGACTATTGCCATCAGTCAAGGATCCCATTGGTCCTGGTCTGTAGGGCTGATGTAAGGACACTGATACAATCATAGACCTTCCCACTTCTCAATCCACTTAGTACAGGTGTTCAATATACTTTAAAATACACAAGACTGCCGTGACAGCTGGGGGGAACAGCTCGGCTCAAAGATGCTTTGTTCCAGTCTGCTGTTGGTTAGTGTGTGTCTCTGAGTGAGGTGAATTCTCAACTAACTGGGCATGATTATAGTCTTCTACTCTGTAAAAAGGGCCGAAGAACACAGTGGCTGTTCTGTTTTGAGCAGAGATTAAGATAAAAGCTTGGTCAAAATAACTCAAATACATACTAACGCCAAGAAACAAGAGGCAGACATACAACAGAAAAACTATGATATTCAACACAGGAACACTAATAAAATGTGGTATTTGGCACAATGTCAAACGTATGAGTGAGAGACTGTAGGGGCTTTCTGAATCTGCAGTCTTCAAAAATTATTATTATACAGGGGTCTTTGCTGCAGCCCATATATCACTGACCTGCTCTGTAGCCTAGGCCCTGTGTGACCATATATCAATGCTGCTGTTGCTAGGGGCATCAGGGAGACTTTAGACTGCCACTGAGAGGAACTGATAGCCAAGGCAGATCACCCTTGAGACGCAGGTGATGAACAGGTGCAGGTTGAGTGTGATTGGGCTCTCACCTGCGGAGGTCTGCTTGAACGTTTCACTCTTCTTCTTCCTCCATTTCCAGGGTTTAAAAAGTCGACCCAAGTTTGCAAATTTGCTCCGGCGTCGAATGGGAGGGGTGTGTGTCCCTGGTACCAGCGAATCAGAGCGCATCGCTGCCAGCCGCTCCACTTCCTCAGCTGGAAATGAGACAACATCAAGGTCATAAACAGGCAGACGAACAACAATGCATTTTAACACAGTGAAAGTTTTCTTTGTGGTGTTTCTGAACAAGCTTCCAGCATTAACATTGTATTAACCAGGACTATATGTACATAGTCTTTATATATGTACATAGTCTTTATTTTACTTTTTAAAATATATATATAAATATATTCTCATTTGCATGCTGATCTTTATTTTCTACTATTTTATTGTTGGCATCCAGTCAAGCTATAAAGAATATGTAAATGTATATTTTCGGTCCTCATCACACATATCGAATAATAATTCTGTTTTTAACATTCTTAACTCTTAAATAGCCAAGCATTTGTCATATTTAATTAAATAATTCCATGTGTTATTTACAAGAAGAGACATAACACATGCATTTTTCAAAGCCATTTACAATCGCCATTTGACAAGCCCAGTAAAATGGGACACCCCAGAAGCCATGAGTGGGTTATGATCAGGGGTCCAGACACAAGACACACAAAACATAAACATCAATGTATTCAAACACTTCATTGGTTTTATCTATGATAATATTTACATTTGATCAATTACTCCAACAATATATAGATGTATATATTTTTTTTTTCCATTTTTCAACTTTTATCTCCCATTATTGATCAATAGAATCTTCACAAATAGTAACAGAATGTAGTAAATTTACATAGACACACTCCCCACCTGGTCTAGCAGATCTATTTCAAATATATAATATATAATCATCTAGGCTGAGAGTGTATAAATACGATCTTTCATTATTCCAGGTTTCACTACACCCTATTACTATCACCCTATCATGAAGCTTATTCAGGCTTCTTGTGCTTGAATGTAAAAGTGAAAATGAATGGTTAGTTTTGTTGGTTATGCGTCATGGATATGGTCTGGAGTTTACAGTTTAATTTATCAAAGCAATTCTGTTCAGGTACTTCACAATAGTTTTTATTATTTATATAATTTACGGTTGCAGAATTGCTACATCCACTGATTCCACTGTGGAATTGTCTCAAGGCATTGGTGGGTGTGTGTCGCTACACTGCGCCTGCGTCAATGTGACGCACATGCGTCGCTTCACTGCGACCCATGTGTTCTGGGTGGTTCCACAAACGTGCTCTGCCACGTGTGTCCTTCCCAGGCTTGTTTGATTGCTTTTTTATGTCCAAAAAAGTGTTTCTTTGCAGGGGGAATACTGCTGGAAGAGAGGAAATGCCCAAAGGTCAAGGAAAAAAGAAGCATTGTTGGCAGAGATGTGGAGATGTAGGTAATGCTGAGGCTAATGCTGGGGCTAATGCTGGGCTAATGCTCGGACATATAATCTCCGCATCAGAGCAATCCATAATTGAAGTAGGATAAAGGCAGCTCTGAACTTGGAGGTGTGCATGCATGAGTGTGCGTGAGAGCATATAGGCCTATTTTCTGAAAAAAAATGGTTACTTATGGTTAATTTTTTTATTTAAGTGTATTTATCTGCTCATGCTTGACACAGCTGAAGCAGTAATAGACTAAAATGAAGTGGTGTTAAATATGAGACTATTTTTATCTTAGCTATTTTTTGACGCCATGTGATAACCAGATTACAGGGGCTATTTATAGAAGAAATTGTAATTTTATCATATTTTAAATGCATTTATTAATCAAATATCGATTCATTTATTATTAATAAAACCATTATTATTCATTAAGCATTTTTTTTAGCAAATACAGATACATTTTGTTGGCATAATGTTGATATTTACACAGCGGCCACAGAGACTGTTCCATGGCAGATATAGGTAGGTTTAGAACGCGGGGTTCCTAGTGTTCACTAGGACACAGTGCATCCACACTGAAGGAACCATGTGCCCTCTTGGAACACCTTGAGCCTATCCTGAAGGAAATTCAAGAGAAATGCCCCCATGTGAAAACCATAATATATATTTTTACTATTTATTTTACTATTTACTTTTGCGATGGCAAATTGGTCAGTTTGACCTGCTTCTTTACTGAAGGATAAATAGGATCCTGGATTTTTTTCGAGGTTTGCAATGGGAAAGGTGCCCCAGATGGTGTGTGGCACTTTGAAGACGAGGGTCAGCCAAGGGATTGATTTCCCCACAGCAATATCCATATACTGTACCAATCTCTGAGTCAGGGACAATAAAAGGTGAAAAGGTTTTACATTCTAGAGTCAGCAGTGGAGGATGCTTTTAAAGAAATGCCAGCTGACCTTCCAACCGTAATATCCACAATGAAGCTCCACTTTCACCTTGTGGATTCTCTAATGCATCAATGCGTTGTTACCCGCCACACAATTGAGACCCACTGCAAGGTTAAACGTGTGGAGTGGAGGATTTTTTTTTTTCTTGGTGGTAAGGGAAGATCTCCATTCTGTACAAGGATGTGCTCAGTGTCATTCCTGCTTATTATTATATGATACTTTGATACAATTTAAAGTAGTCAGTGTATAGCTTGTGTGTGTGTATAAAAGTGGCCACATTGCTGTGCCCTTAAATTAGCTTGAAACAAAGCCGTTAATGTCTATAACGCTGCCAACAAAAGTGAGTACATCCTATGTTAAAAATGGGTTTAAAAATGGTAAAGTTGAAATATTTTCTGTGGCAACCATTATTTTCTTTAACTCTCTTGGCCTTGGAGTTCACCAGAGCTTCACAGGTGACCATCACAGAGCTGGTGTTTGTTGGAGACGTGCGCTGTGGAGCTTCCTCCAAGGGAAGGTGAAGAAGCACACTGTTATACAAGCTGTACACTGATTACTTTACATATCAAAGTGTCATATGTTCAGTGTTGTCCCATGAAAAGATATAATAATATGTTTGCAAGGGATGTACTGTATATTTCTGGAAACCTCAGGATTTCTGTCTTCAGTCCAGGGCACAGCAGTAGGTAGTAACATTTTAACGTATTTTCTGTACAATAAGTCGCGCTTCAAACATATAAGTCACTCTTCACAAAATCAAATGAACAATCACACCTGCACTGACATCTACAGACACAAAGAAGTACAAACCTAAAAAAGAATTTAGTGAATCAGAACTCAGAGGGTTAAATACATCAGAATAATGTGTTTATGCTTTATCTTCTACAGCAGCAGGCTCTGTGTGTAGCCCATAGTTTAATACGTGATAATATAGTGAAATAAACGGCTCCTAAACAGTGCATTATCCTTTCTGTATTAACTTTGTATCATTACTACCATCTCTCTTTATAAACTACAACAGTTTTGTGATTATATCTGTCTATTATAACTGTAGAACAAGCCGTTAAAGTCGAAGCATTCCACATAAAACAAAAAACAACACCAATGGCATGAGCCCATCACAGAAAATCTGATCATTGGATTTTAAAATGGTGGTTTGAACCCACCAAGGTTTGCAAACCATAAAAAATATATACATTTTGATCTATAAGTCGCACCAGACTATAAGTCGCAGGACTGTGTGACTTATAATCAGGAAAAAACTCTAACATTTAATTAAACATGTTTTGTAAAGGCAATCAAATGAACTTTTAATGCTGCAAAACTGTCACAGTTGATTAAGATGGGGCCATTAAAGTTCTTCAGAGCTTGAGCCACCATCTCAATAACTTCAGCTCTCTCCACTCTGCACCGGCTCATCATTCTTGTATGACCTTAAGCTCTGCTCATCAATATGCTGTCAAGATTTATTTAATGTATGCTCCTGATGCCAAACAAAAATACACATACTGTTGAGATACAGGGACAGACTTTTACAGTGCAGCTTGTGAATCGCCTCTGCTCCACTTTGATAAATGAGGGCCACCGTCTGTAAAGATTGGTCACTTGACATTTTGAACCAACTCACGCAAAAGAGGTGAACTTTTCAATTCTTTCGGGCCATATGATAGCTGCCAAAAGGCCAGTTTGATGAGCTGTGGTCGGGTGTATATGTGAGGCATGGTGGGGCTATAGCATACTCTAGTGGTGCTTTAGCTGATAGCACCAGTGTTTGTAAAATGGCAATCTAGATCTAAACCTCAGTATATAATAAAGCTCAGACTCTCCTTAGTCAGTCCTGTTGATAATCTCATCACATGTGTTTCTATGATCTTTATTCGTATGTTTTGTGATACGTGGACCAGCCTTCAGGAGAATCTCCGCTTCAAATCACACAAAAACACGGCTCCAGTCACAAATAACCATCTAATTACTCACTACAGTATCTCAGGAGACTCTGACATAGATCAGTTCAGTATTTTTGTCTCTATAAACCAACACAGATGTGTTTATTGCTCCGTACAGACACCGTACAGACACTTCCTCTGATGGCCCGCCCTGGGGCTACGTTGTCAGCGTCAACAAAAGCAGGCTCTTGATGGATTATCGCGCAGCGAAATTTCGCCCAGGGTCTCTTGGCGCGTTTCACAGTTTCGCGCCGCAAAATGATTTTGTCGCGCGAAACGCGTCTTTACATAGACATAACATTGAAATCTGTCACCGGTTTCGCGTCTGTCGCATCTGGTGTGAACGCAGCATTATGCCACATGTAAGCTGATCAGTATCTCACAAGTTTCTACTTAAAAAGAAAAACACTTAACAGGCAAGCTACTGCAGTTCAAAATGCTGAAGAAGTTCTTGTTTGTGTGCAATTAGGTTTTTCCATGTCCTCTTTGTCACTCATGTACTGTAACCATCCTATAGTATTTCAGAACGTCATGGTCGCATAATTGGACACAATTCCACAGTGAAATCAATGGATGTTGCAGCCATTGGTGAGGTATGTCGCTGTACGGCACCTGCCTGTCTGTGCCCGAGATGAAAGCGTTTATGGCCCTGTATCTCTCCATGTAGAGAAGGCTGAAATTGACTATTGGGCAAAGTCTTGGCCCACACTCACCCCTGGCTTTGGGGAGATAATGCCTCAAAACAGGTTTGAGATGATCCCATCTTTCTTGCATTTTGCTGACAATACAAAGTTTGTGAGGAGGGGACAACCAGGCCATGACAGACTCTTCAAAGTCCGGCAAATAATTGAACTAGTGGTCCCTCATTTGTCAGAGGTCTACAGACCAGGCAAGGAGCTCTCCCTGGAATCAGTCTGTCTTGAAGCAGTATAACCCCAGAAAGCAAGATAAATATGGCTACAGAGCCTATGTTTTGAGTGAAAGCAATACGGGATATGTTCTACAGTGGTCACTTCACACAGGGCAGTATTCTGGTGAAGGGGGTGTGACCAACCGTATTGTTC